>PVKN010022529.1:0-15118 GCA_004027915.1 Capromys pilorides
TTCCACTATAAAACAGGATAATTTTGAGTCTTTTGTTGGTAAACGGATGTAGCTAGAGAACATACTCTTAAATGAAATGAACCGGACCTGCGTGTGCAAATATCATATTGTTAACTTAGTGTGAGAACCAGAAGGAGAAAAAATAGAAACTGAATGATACAATAAATACTAGGAAAAGGGAATGAGCTTATTCAAAAGGAAAGAGTTACCGAGTTGAGGAGAAAGGGGTGGGGAAAAGAGATGTGTCTATGTGCATAAGCAGGATGGTTGGGACAACTGTACTGTGCATTTCTGCTGGTCTATACAAAGGAGCAGTTAATGCTTTAACTTCTTTTGTCTCCTTTTCAGTTGTTTGTACTTTTACTCTTAATTTCTTATACATTTCTTTCTTTTTTTCTATCTTCTCACAATTTGATATGCATATATCTGGTAGTATAAGTAACTGGTTGGAAGACAACACTATGTATTACAACAAATACTTTGAAATTCATATTACTTTGTTAAGCGAAATTCTGTATCACTTGTAATATTTTCCATTTTAATTTGAATTTGTAATCTCTTTAAAACTTAAACAATGGATACAAATATATAAAGACATATATGCATACTATATGCACAATACAGAGAGATTAATATCCAGAAATCACACACACATACACACACACACACACACACACACACACACACACATACACTCACACTCATTCTGTTTCTCTGGAAATCTCTAAAACAGATGTAAAACTAGAACCCTATCTTTTCCACATCTTCAGGGATGCTTCTGTTCTGAGAGGTATAGCTGAATTTTCCTTGTGAATGTTTCCATGTACTGCAGCTGGGCCACTGTCACAGCATCTTAGCCAGTCCCCATTTCCCCAAACTTGTTGCCCACCCTAAGCCATGGCCAAGACGAACACCCGTAGTCCACAGATCACACATCAGTGAAGCATCCTCTACTTCAAATCTGTCCGCAGCCTCCCAGATCGGCTTGCAGGTCCTCTCCACCTTAACAAATCACCTTGCTCGATTCTACTCATTGCAACTTCAGGCTAATCCCGCTGACCCTTGCTGCAGATTTCTCTCTTAATGTCATTTTCAGTTTGACTCAGCTCACCTTATTATATCCTCTGTGAACTCTCTCCCACACCATCCCACATTCCTCTTTTCTGGGCTCTGAGGACACACACTGGCAATGGAAACCACCATTATCTGCACACGCTTCTCTTCCCTCACTCAGCTTCAGCTCTGAAACCAACATCTGTATCCTAGAAATCTTAGAATCATACAGTAGGTTTTTCAAACATTTTTGTTGGATCTATAAAAAACTGGCTGCCCTCTTAGTCAAGAAAAGACTGAATTTCACTAAAATGGAAAAATGCGACAATTTTTCCCATATTATTTGTCATGTGCTATTAGGAGATTAAAAAAAATAAGTTAAAATTGAGATCTGTAACCATCTTGAATTTGTAGAACACAGATGAAATACCTGAAATTTATTTCGAACTGAAAATTCTGTTTCTTATTTTACACTGCTCTTTATGTGAGTAACTGAATCAACCAACCAAAGCAACCAGCTGCACTCCACATTAGGGTGCAGAGCACCCAAGTAGTAATTAAAGTTAATTCTAGAACACCTGCCAGAAACTTGCTCCTTTTCAAGCTACCTATTTCAAAGCAGAAAGTGTGGGAAGCACATATCAAGCTTTAAGTAGCATTATTTCCTAATCTGTGTTTTACAAAATTTTTGCCTATTTTACCCTTTAAATTTTGCCCTATTTACAGCCAATGCTCAAACCTACTAGAAAACCATGGTAATATCGACACCCATTAATGACACATACCAAATGCATCCCGCACCATCCAGTAATATGAAAAGCATGTCCACCTTATTTTACTTTGAAGTCCTGGGATTTAACAAGTCACAAATAATGTCTAATCAAACTTGCTGTGTGTTTTTTCTGCTACCCCAAAATCCAATAGCTGGCTTCCAAGTGAAATTTAAAAAGCTAAATCATTCCAATTGTTAAAAATACTCAACAGAGAAATCCCACATCAATTGGTCATGAGCTCTTGGGTTATTAGGGCAAACACAAGACCCAAGACTTCACCCAAGTGTTTCCTCCCATTCGAGTCGGCTCAGCCAGGAGTCTAATGGTGCAGCATCTGCATCCGCACACATCTCACTTTGCTCCAGAACATCGTAATCTCCTCACTTTTGACTCTCTCCCATTTTCTTCTGAAGGGTTCTCCCTCTGAGCCCTAGACACTGCCTAGAGTGGTGTTGTTCCCACAACGACCCTTGCCAGAGATGATCTGCATTATGCTTATCCTAACAGGCCAAGCAACTGTCCTCTCCTCTGAGGCCCCTTCCCTTCTCAACTGTCCTCTCTTTTTGATTATCTCATCCTATGAATCCTTACACACCAGCTATGGGGGAAGGCTCCAGTTTGTATACTTGTTGGCCTCTTATTGAGTTCTTGCTTCTCTTCTATTTGTCTCTCTGCCAGCACCAGCCCAGTCTTTTGTTCTGATCTCCAGATCGGTACACCTAACCTCAACGTCTGTATTTGGATAGGTTACATACAAAACTCACTGCGCCCAAATGACTCTCTTCTGTTACTCTACCCTTTATTCAAAATAAAAACAAACAAACAAATGCAGACTTGTTCTTTTTATTCCCTCATCAATACGGGGAGCTATTCTCTAACATCATTCTCATATGCCCCGAACTGGAGAGCTACCACTGAAATCCTCTCCCTGTACCTTGCCTCCATTGAGGTCCACCTTAGTGATCTAGTTCATGCCATCACACCTCTCTCCACTTCCATCTCCCCAGTAAAGGCAACACTACTGCTTGCCTAGTTTATTGCAAAAGAAAATCTCCCAATGGGTTTCCTACACAGCCTACCCTTTCTCCCTCTTTCCTTTAGCACAGCCAGGGTCCTGAAGCTTCTGTCTTCTCAGAGCTTTTACTAATTCTTCATTGCTAAGGGACACACATCAAAATCTTCTGCATGACCTACAGGGCTCTTCCACCCTTCCCACATCAGAGCCTTCCACTTGTCTCTCTCTCTCTTCAAACTCTTATCAGAAACACCAAGGTCCTTCCTGCATTAGCAAATCTCTCCTGCTCTTCCTTTGTTTTCTCTCCTCTTCCTCACCCTGAAACCTCATCACCTGCGACACTCTCACTCATGTCTCTGGATCTTAGGTAATGGGGCTTCTTCGGTGACAGTTATTATGCCCTATTCGAAACATTGGCCTTGGGCCTGCCAAATAGTTCAACAGATTAAAGCATCTGCAAGCAGGTGCAGGGGCAAGGGGTTCAATCCCCAAGCCTGCTGTGCTGGGCCCTCCCCTGGGATGTGCTGAGATGGTAATTGAGACTGAGCGTGGTGACGTGCCTGTAATCCCAGCTCTTGGGAGGCTGTAAACAGGCAGATCACTATGAGTCCAATCTAGTAGTGACACTCTGAACACCCTGTAGACCCTTCTCCAAAATACAAAAAAAGAAGAGGAGGAAGAGGAGGAGGAAGAAGAAGAAGAGGAAGAGGAAGAGGAAGCAACAGCACTGGCCTTTTTCTTCAGCCATCATCCTCCTTGCAACCATGTGTGTACTGTGTATGTGTTCACATGTACTGCCCAATCTGCTTGAGATATACAGATTGGAAGTTCCAGGAGGCTGGAATAGTACCTGTTTTCATTAGATTCTCAAATCTTTCAGAGACTCAAACATGGCTTGACACCCAGTAAGTACCAAATAAATGCTTGATATGTAAATCTGCAAGCAGATAGAAACCACAAGCAGTGTAATTCATCCAACTTCTTTTTCTGTTTTCTCCTGCATTCAAACTGCCCATCTCTTGTTCTACTTATGTACACACGAAGAAATGGGGAAAAAACCAACACAGTGACTTATCTGGAAAGTGTCCTTGACTCAGGGCTGGTACAATAAACATTAATTTAGAGAACCACTGGACTATGACTTTATGTTTCTGTGGAATTCTGGGCCCCTATTCACATGCCTATATGACAGAGCAGCAGGACGCCAAGACAATATCCTGAACATTCTGTGGTATGAAAAATTCTGGCTCTGTCAGCTTATTGGCTCTGAAACACAGGGCCACTCATTTAACATCTCAGTGTCCAAAGTGTTCTGCTTTGAAAGGGAGGGGCAATCTGTAGATGCTGTAGTTTGAAATGCTGCAATGAAGTGCTCTGTAAGAGCGCAAGAAAAAGTTAATAGCTTTGATAGGGAAACCATGATCCACTCTGCACCGATGAGAAGAGTCAGAGCCCTGTATGTGCTTGCTAGCTCGTCAAGTAATGTTAACATCTTGTTCTTGGGTGAAGCTTTAAACATAAAAGGACTTTAAATAATTTACATCCATAGGCAAAAACCTGCCATGCCTGCTTAGAAGGGCATGAGCATTGGCAGAGCAGTGCTCTCTTTGTGAACAAGTAAAAAGGAAACAAGATTTCGAGCAGTGTAATTGCAGGAAGATATCTGGTACATCTTAGGAGCAAAAGGATCCTGAGCACATGCCGATCTCCAGCAATCTTATAAAACCATACTTGGCAGCTTAAAAAATAATTCCAAGTGGGTAGAGTGTTTCTCACGTTCCTTCTCAGTTATTACATACACTGTTTTCTGGACTGCCTTTTTTGCACCAGAGGAATATCCTTTTCAAGATTTTGAGTCTAAAGAATCCCAAAAGGTAGGAAGCAGTCACACATTGTGTGGTCATTTTCTAAAGAAATAAATGACTATATCATGTATGCTACGCTTTCCATGTGGCCTGTGTTAGCCAAGCAGGTTTACAGCACGACTTCATTCAATTTTCTCTCCAAGTATTGTTTTCTCTTTCACAATCAAAAAGATGTGGCTTAAGGGAACCAATCATTCTGTCTAAAATTCTTAGCATACAACAAGGCCAAGATCCACATCAAAGCCTGTACTTTCTAACGTACTTGTTCCTGTATCTCTACAGAAATAATGGGTCGCTTTATCAGGATAATACTTGAGATTAAATATTTTAAATTTGTTTTAATGATTGATTGATTGATTGATTGATTGGGTACAGGGTATTACTGCACAGCCACGACTCATAGTGATCCGCCTTTCTCAACCTTCCCGGTGTTAGGATTACAGGCATGCACCATCACGCCAGGTTTCAGAGCAGGCATGGTGCATCCTGGGTTCCAGGATCAACACAGCATATGGTACCAAGAAGTGAACCCCAGTCCTTGCACTTGTCAGGTAGGCACTTAGACCGCTCAGCTTCCTCTCCAGCCAAATTTTTAAAACTTATTTCCCTAAAGTAGCAGCTATCGGAGGGTAAAAATAATTCAAATCTTCTCCTCATGATATTCACTCCTTATTCAAAGACATTACCAATGGATTCTCCTTGGGAAGTTAGCATTTTGCTTCAGCTGAGAAAAATACTTCCTGAGCTCACTTGGCTCAAAGCAAGGTAGCAAGGAAAGAACATACGTAGAAAAAGTCACTGCCAAAAAGTTTATTGGGAAGAAGTAGAATGTGATATTTCATTTTATGTGTCAACTTGGTGGGTGCCGAATGACCAGATGTCTGATTAAACCTTATTTCTGAGTGCATTTATCAGGGCGTTTCTGGAAGAGATGAACATTTCAATTCATGGTCTAAGTAAGGCAGAGGGTCATTCCTAAAGTGGATGGTCACTGTGCAACCTGTCACAGGATCGAGTACAACAAAAATGAGTTCCTTCTCCCTCCATCCTCAGCATTCCTAGGGCAAACGTCTTTAGGCTTGAACTGACATCCATCAATGCTATTGGCTTTCATCTTCTCATGCCTGGAAACTGCCTCATCGATTTCCTTGGCTCTGCAGCTTGCACACAGACAAATGGAGATTTTCCTTTCCCAAGAGGTTTTTGAGGTCCACCCATGCTGTAGCAAACATCATCCCCTGCTTCACTTCTTGGCACTGCTAAACAATATTCCATTTTATGGATCTATCGTGTTTTATCAGTTTCTGGAAATCTGTGCTGTTCACATTTTTGCACTATTATGAGTAATGTTACTCTAATACTTGTGCATAAGTTTCGGTGGAGGCTTGTTGGGGGATTTTTTTCTTGACTATATTATAAGAAATGGACTATCTAAGGGATGTAACAACTAAATATAACTTTTTGATGAATGACCTCAGGTATTTCTAAAGTGGCTGCGCTCCTTCATAATTGTCACCAGATTCTTCTAAAAGCTCTGTTTTCTCCATGTCCTCACCAACACTGTTATCATCTGTTTTGAGTTGACCCATCCTACTAGGTGGGAATCAGCATCGTAATCTCATAGTAGCTTTCATTTGTGTCTCCTTGATGATTAATAATATTAACTATCTTTCCAGGTGCTAACTGACCATTTGTGTATTTTCTTGGGCATAATGTTTATTTAAACAATTTCCATGGGCTGGGGAGATAGCTACAGGGTCTAAGTGTCTCTTTCTGAGTATGTTTATCAGGGTGTTTCTGGAAGAGATGAACATTTCAATTCAAGCTCAAGGACCCCAAGTTCGATTCCCAGTACCACATCATATGCTGGCCCCAGAAACCCAGCCCTGCCAGCCACCAAAACCAGGTATGATGATGCACACCTATAATCCCAATGCTGGGAAGGCCGAAACAAGAGGATCACTACAAGTCTAAGCTGCATAACAAGACCCTGTATGAAATAAATAAATAAATAGTCTTTAAAAAATAAATTTTCATTTACTCATTTTTTAATTGGATCATTTGTCCTTTTTATTTTTGAGTTGTAAAATTTCTTCATGTATTCTACATACAAATCCCTTACCAGCCATATGTTTTGCATTTGTCTTCCCCAAAATTGCCATGCATAAAGTGAGCCGGGGCCAGGTAGGAAGGGACCTCATGGCCTGGAGCCTGGCAGCGGAATCTCCATCAGGTGGGCTCCACTTTACGTTACATAAAACACAGCAGGACCACAGGGCAGCACAAGAGACAGTCCCTGTATGTGTCTGATATATGAAAACCTGAGGCAAAGCAAAGTGGAATGAGATGTTTACTCCCCAGGCAGCATGGTGAGTTAATTTCATTATTTTCTTTTTGACCTAAGGACAAATTTCAAAAGAGAAGTTCTGAGTTTGTTTGTGTTGGTGATAACATCCAATGGATACTGGCTGGTCTATTTTCCTCCTCATAAGGAAATGAAGAAAAGAGATTATCTGAACATGATAAAGAGCTACAAATAAGAAAAAATGGTGGTTCTATCTGTAGCAATAAATTCTCATAGCAGCATCTTTAATTCTATTTAATTATATTTTTCAAGTGCATCTCTCAGGCTTCATAGTTGCTTTTAGTTTGTTCAACATCCCCCCGAAATGAGGGCCATGTGACCTGGTGGGTCTTGGTGGGTGTGCAACACTGTAGACCTATTTCTCACTGATTCATGAACTACTGTGTAACGAGAAAAGAAAGAAGAATTTTAAAAAAGCAGAAGGGAGAGGAGGGGAAGGGAAGGTAGGAAAAGAAACTTCTATCTGAACTATATTCATTTTATCTTTTAAAATGCCATGACTAAAATATGCTTAGTTCAGAGATAATATTGTAAGTCTGCCTTTGCATTACTTGTTAACAAAAGTTACCTGAGTCACTGAGTCAGGAATCTGGTGCGGTGGTGCTCGACTGGGATTCCAGCACTCTGGGAAGCTGAGGCAGGCGGATTATACATGCAAACCTAGTCTGGGCAGCTTATTTGCTCAGGAAAACTCTGTCTTAAAATGGTGAAAAGACTGTGGCTATGGCTCAGTGTAAAGGCGAGGACAAAGATACTAAAAAGCACCAAAACAAAAGCACACGTTCCTGAGCCAGTAGAAGAATCCAGTCTTATTCGTGTGTTTCTCCTACTCCGAGAGCAGTTCTAAACCTGTCCCGAACTAGAGCTCTTCACCCTCCTTGGTGAGTTCACTTCATATTTGTATTTAAAGCTAATGTCTGCAAGAATACTTGATGAAGGGGAGAGTGAAATATTACTAATGTTCCTGATAGCCAGGTCCTATTTCTAGTGTTCCTACTTTACTATTTTGAACGTAGATTTGTCTGTGAGACAGTTTGGCCCAAAAAAACTGAGCAAAGAGACAAAAGTACTTTTGCTCTTTTTTACCAAAACACTGAACAGCTCCGAGGCTCTCCAGGCTCTTGCTGTTGCTGTACTCTATAAAATTCTGCATGGAAGAACCTCCATCAGTTTGAAGCTAAGAGTAAAAATAACACGAATCTGAGTCTTCCAGTCATGAATTTGTGACTAGAGTGAGAAACAGACCTGGGTTATTTTTAGTCACTGACATTTGGGGGTGTTTGTTATGGTAGCAGAATGTCCCCGTCTGACTAATTCAGGCAACACAGAAGGAGCTGCCCTGACTCTGGGTCCCCAACGTGCTAAATGTTCTTCTATCTGAACTACTGAGGCAACTGACACTGGAAACCCAGTCTGGTCTCTGCTGCAGACCCCGCCTCTCAGGAGATGAAAACACCAAGAATGAGCTGCTCAGAGTACCACTGTGTGGAAGTGAGCCAGTGGCTTGGTCCTTGCTTCTCCTCCTGCATTCCACAAGCATACTGTGATCTCTCATCTCCATGCAAATCAAAAGGGGAAAATACACAGTTTCACTGAAAATCATGCCATCTTTTCCGTGCTCTGCAGTTGCGCAGTTTGCACCCAAGGGCCTTCTACCAGCCGGTTCCATCCTCAGTTCTTTTTGCCTTTCATTAGGATCCCAGGGCTCCCTGGCAGTGGCCTCCGACTCGTGAACCTCCTGCCTCAGCCTCCTGAGTGGCTTTAACTGCAGGTCTCTTCCACCAGGCCTGGGCGGTCCCTAAATTTCTAACGTGGAATATTCTGTGCCTGCCACACTTGGTCCAGATAGACCATGCGTGTTTCTCCTACACAGTGCAAACTGGTAGAGCCCAGCTGGTGTAGGCAGCGGCCAGACGACCTCAGGCCCTCTCCACAGAGGAATGATGTGCACAGAGCGAAGTCTGGGCTGCGTGCTCCTTGCCACCACAGTTCCTGCCAGGGCCTTGAGGTGGTGTAGCCTGCACATGGATTCCTCCATGCTACCTAAAGAATGACCCGCTTCTGATGCATTTCACAGGCGGCTGCAATGTACCGTCCTAAGGCCTAACTTCTCCTCACAGCCATCCACAAGGACCTTAAAAGGTGGCTACAGCACGAGTGTGAAAAAGGAAGAGCCACCTCCCCTGCCAGATGTGACAACAGACGTCTCCAAAAAGCATTTAAAAAAAAAATATCAAAAACAGATCTTCTAGAGATGCTCCAGCCCAGAGTCCCTGTGAAATAATGATAATGCACCCCCCAAGGAGGGAGGCTGTTCAGAGTGCGAGGAATGAATGAGAAATGCGTTTGGAACCTGAGCGCTGGGTTTTTCCCATTGTGCCACATGAAGAAGATGGATCTGGAGGCGATTTAACAAGTTGAAGTTACAACTTGGAAAGTAATGAGCCGTGGCTCCTGAGATGTGGAGCCAACTGGGACTCACTGTGTGCTCCACATTTTTCAGCTAACTCCCACACTCACGTGAGATGCTTCGAGATGGTAGGTGAACCTATGGATCCTAGTGCAGGGTTTAAGAGCCTAGAGCCTCTGAAATGACTACCCAAGATGCACAGCGTCTTTCTTCCTTTCTCTGTAGCCCTGGCAAAGGGTGTGATCCCCAAACACAGCTCAGGAAGAGGATGTGCCAAGGCAAATGCCAGTACACTCAGCATCATCACCGACGGGGTACATCTATGCATGCCTTCTCACACTTGGTTAGTGTCAATTTCTACACATTACCCCAGACAGACAGCCACAAAGTGTGGTCCCTCCTGTCTGTGCTTGTCTACTTCATTGTGTGAGTAGTCACAGTAGCTAAGTTCTTTAACTATTACCTCAACATTTTAGTGGTTTAACACAATATACTGTTTTTTTTTTTTTCTCACAAGATGCACAGAGGCCAAGTTTCCTGGTGAGACAGCATTCCTGCAAGCAAGTCCAGAGCTCAGTCTTCGCTACAGCCCCACCCTATTCAAGGTTCTTGGATCTCTCCTTATTTGGATAAAAGGAACTAAAAAAAAAAACTAGAAGTCCATCTGTACATGTAATGGGGCAGGAATAGCCCAGGAATGCATCACCTCTGCAGCTTGTTTGGATTCTGTCCTGTGGGACACTCACCTGCCAGAGACTAGGAAATGTGATTAGACTAGAAGCCAGAGACTGGGGGAGGATCTCACAGCTTCTCTGCTGCCTTGCTCATTAAACACTGCTCTATAAAACTGATACTGAGCTGGGCGTGGTGGCCAAACACCTGTAATCCCAGCACTTGGAAGGCTGAGGCAGGAGGATCAGTGCGAGCTCCAGACCAACCTGGGATACAAAAGGGAGGTCAAGGCCAGCCTGAACTGCATAGTGAGACCCTGTCTCAAAAAGACAAAAAAAAAAAAAAAAAAAAAAAAAAAAAAAAAAAAAAAAAAAAAAAAAAAAAAAGACATAAAAAGGTGTAACTACTTCTGATTCGTAAATTTTTTTCTGGTACCCAAACCTGACCAGATTCAGACTCGATCTGAATCTCAAGTGACTTAGGAAACACAGGAGGGACTACTTTATTTCCAAGAGAGGCTATAACTTAGCCATCGGACAAGACACTCCTCTCTTGAAAAGAACATCCTGAAATGTCACACATACACACACACACACACACACACACACACACACACACTGAGGCCAGCTGAGGCCAATGTTCTGGGGAGCAGACTGAGAGAAAAGGACGTGTGACAAAACGAAGTTGTTTTTGCTTGGCCAAGAACAAGTTTCTCATTTCTGGACTTATTCACCTTCTGGAGCTGGCGCATTCTTGGTCGCAGGGGACCACAGGATGTTGGGCCTCCTAAGTACTGGACACCATCACAACTCCTCCCAGTTATGATGATCAGCATCATCCCCAGATCTAATCAAATGTACCCTGAAGGGCAGGTGTGCATTTGGTGAGAGTTCACACACACACACACACACACACACACACACACACACACACTGAGAACCACTATTGTAGCTCCTGAAAAGGATAATGGAATTAACACAACCTAGTCATTGGCTAGAAAACACCTGTATGCCACAGAAACTGTGTTTTATTGGTCTGTTCATCTGTTTCTCCAAAAGCACTGGAGAAAAACAGAGACAAAACACCTGCTTATTGAGTTCCCTTTGCAGAGGCCCCGTGTAGCTCATTATCCTTTGAGGACACCTGCCTCCATCATGTGCTCCAGGGCTGGAGATGAAGCTATGCCTGTCCTGCACAGAGAGTGAGGGATGGGGCTCTTCTGTGTCCCCCTTGCCCTAGGCACATCAAAGCTGCCAGGATTTCAGGGAGGAAGTTACTAAGCAAGCCTCCAACAAAGGAAAATCGATTAGAAGGTGTGCTCCAAATCCTCTCAAACTTCAAGCACTGCCGAGAGCTGAAGGTGTTTTCAAACAGGTGACGAAGAGGACTTGAACACTGGTAGCCTCATCCCAGAGCACTTTTCTAAATATAGCTTAGGAAACATGCATTCCCTTTAAATTTCATCAAATGACAAGATATTTCTAAATTTTGGTCCAAAGAGTGGGACTGCCTTTGCTCTCTTTAACTAATGATTGCTTTTCAGTGATTAAGGCAGACTCTCTGATGTTGGCGTAGCTACAAAGGTCCAAGCGTTTCAATTTGAAATGTGCAAAGGGACTTATTTATTACTTTCAGAGCTGAAAGGGAAACTTTGATAGGAAAAAGAAAAACCTTTTCAAAGCCAAAGGATCATTTCTATTTAAATACAGCAGCCTTACTCTAGGACAATACTTAGAAGCTATTTAGTGAGCGCTACATGAACGATTAAGTCAAAATCATGAGGCTTCATTTCACTCTATTGCTAAATGAAAAATCTTTTAAAAGCCTAAAGGCTAAGTCAGTAATGAGAACCAGCAGGCATTGTTATTTCTCAAGGCACTGACATCGATTACCTTTAATTTTTAAACACATCCCATAAAATAGGTATTGATATCATAATTTTAAAAGATGAATGAATTGCAGAGGTGGCAAGGTACATAGTTTGTCCTGAGACGCACGACTGGTGACCACAGAGCTGGCCACTACTTGAGCTCAAGTCGCCCTGATTCCCAACTCTGCTATTCTTTCACTGGTTTTCCACCAAGCCATGACAGCTCTAAGGGAAGTTCACTTCTGGAAAATCCCGTGCTGGCAGCCTCAGACGCTTCTACACACCAAAGCTGAGAAGTCACCACCCAGGGAGCGCTTCAGTCTTCTTTTTTTTTCTCCAAGAGGAACACAGAATGGGTTCTGCGTAACTACATTAAATTCAATCTCTGCTACTTAGCATTGATTCATTACTATTTTGGTCTCGAAGTTCAGACAAAAAATAATAATAATATGGCGCTAAGAAGTACCTTTCTAGCAATAATTTTACTGAGCTCTTTTCCCCAAAATTAGACATGGGCTCTTCCCTAAGAGGGAACCAAAAGGAGTATTTCTCATGCCCCTGTTTCCCTGGGCCATGGGTGACTGCCTGGGCTAATGAGGGAGGTGAGGCCTCTGGAGAATACCACTCCAGGCTGGGTTGTGGTGCTCACATTCATTACAGTGAAAATCTGTCCTCGTGCCCAGCGGGCTCAGGTAACTATGGCAACCTCCCAGTAACATCACTCACACAAATTAGAGCAAAGAAGCTGCATAAGACCAGCTCCACCCGGAAAGTGAAGGAAGCGCACAAAAAAAGAAAATCTTTCTTCAAGGACACTTCTGTTCCCTCTTGGATAGCCACCGGCAGGGCTGCATCTGGTCAGCTTTGTCACCAGAATAAACGTCTGTTTATTTTCACAGACCGGTGTAAAAAGTGGTTCCACCTAACAGGCTTGAGCCCTGGTTAGAGCTACCTGGGAAGGTTGTGGCTGTGAGAGAGTGTCACAAAGGGCACGACGAGGTAACATCATGGTCGCCACGCAGCCTTCTGCCCACATGAGTTGATGCAAACCCACCTCTGCCCTGTTATTCCTTGGGCAGAGAGGACTTTCCCTGCAGAGCCCGAAAGTTCCTGCTGGGGATGGGAACTCCACCCAGAAAGGGGACAGTCAGAAAACCACACAGCTCTTTTGGGAAGTTCCAATTTTCCTCTTTTCCTTTTGTAAAAGAAAAAAAAAATGTGAAGATGGTTTTGAAAACCATCTTAAAGGCCTACCAGACAAGAGGGCACAGGAAGGCGCTTGTGGGGTGATAAGGAGGAGAGAGGTCATTGGAACAGGGCCATGGAACGCAGTCCAGCAAGTTAATTAGCAAACGAGAGGGCGGGTCAGCGAGCTCCATTGGTCCCTTTGAAGCTGGGATGTCAAGCTTCCCGATCCTTGACTGTGTCCTTCTCACCGGACTGTGCTCCTGGAGACTTCATTCACCTCATGTCACAGGCAACTCAGTCAGCTTCTGGCACAAAGGAGGTGCTTGTGAACATGAGCTGAGCTCAACTGGAAGAGCAGTGGCTGTCACGCCGGGCGCATTCACTGGCAGGGCTCGCTGTCTGAGCCTTGCTGTCTCACAGCCCGGAAGGCCGGGAGCCCAAGGTCAGGCGTCCACAGACCCCTCTAGGGCCAGATCCATGCCAAACACCCACGCCAGCTCCGTGACTCACTGGGGCATAAATGCACCACATCCTCCCGTGTGCATTTAAGTGTCAAGATTCCCCCTTTTCATGAGGACATCCCTCACATTTAATCAGAGCTTCTTAAGTTCCAACAGACCCCCCCTTTAATTATATCTGCAATAACCCTTTTTCCAATTAAAGCTACATTTGCAGCATAGGGTGTGGAGCTAGGACTTTAACGTTAATTTGAGGGAGTACAGTTTAGGCTATCACATCTAAGTATAAATAAACTTTTAAAAACATACTATGAAACATAAAAGGGGTAACTTGCTTCACACACACACACACACACACACACACACACACACACGCCACCATTTCAACTAGACTTGAAAGACGTTTATTTGCTAGTCCAGGCAAAATGTCTATTTTTTCCCCCAAGTCTCCATAAAATATTCATACCAGAAATGACTCTCACTAATCCTATTCAGTAATTAAAAGTCACAGTCTCAGGCATCAACCTAGTTCCAAATAAATAAGTGAGGTCAACACTGAGCAACGTTTAACACTGAGCTGGGCTGTGTGTTCTGTGAGTAGCAGCAAGACTCGGTCTAGGCAGGAAGAAGAACCACGCATTCATCTGCTTCCCGATCCATCACTGTCGAAGCGCTCTGGCATGGAAGTGCGGAGGCTGGCCGCGACCTGAGGAAACCATCCTCCTCCATTAGGGGTGCTTCCTCTTTGGTCTAAAGGAGGCTCAGCCCTGCATAGAAGAAAGCCTGGCAGACACCGAGGCTCATTCTGTCTCCTGGATCCAGTTCCTCAGTATCCCTGTCTGCTTCGGGCATCTCTAGATGGCACCCGTTATCAGTGACTCCGTGATCCTGGTGGACGTCTTCTCTTATGGCTCCATGAAGAGCTCACTTCTGGGAGACAGCTGCTTTGAAGGAGCAGAAGGCTGCATTCATGTCAGAAGATGAAGGACTCACAGACACACAACTGAGTCCCCCATCTGAGGACCAAAGCTGTAGTGATCTTCTGAGAATGACAACCTTCCCTTTCCCAAATGTGACAGCAAGTGAGGGTCCTCTTCAAGCCCTCCCAGCTCTACACTCACACTGCGTGGCCAATCTCACTCACAGAGAAACAAAGTGCACTAGGGTTGTGGATGTAGCTCAGAGGCACAAGCGCCTGCCTGGCAAGCACTGGGTCCTGAGTTCAATTCCTGGTACAACAAAAAAAACAACTGTACATTCAACATTTTAAATCTAGGATTTGAACCACACATTACACAACAAGTAAACAGGGGAAACTCAGCTTCGGCAGTGACTGTGACTATATGCCTTTTTGGCCTTAAAAGGATCCTTAAGTCCCCATGTTTACTACTACATACACATGCTAAAAATTTCAAAAGTTAGAAATCTGCATATTCTCTCTAATACATG
>PVKN010022530.1:0-15094 GCA_004027915.1 Capromys pilorides
TGCTACTTGTCTCTGATTCATCACGCTGCGTCATTCATACTTAATTTGATATCTGCACCATAAACTTTCCCATCTTATTTAAACACTTCATTTCATTGACATTCACTATAATTTTTCTCAGGGCATCCTGCTATTGTTTGACATTTCAATAATTGAATATTCACACCTTATAACAATGGTTAGATTGCACACAACAGTATGTGAATCTTTAAAGTTATTTGCATTTTTAATTACAATATTTACCTAGGAAAAGTCATTCAAAACAGGACTACCAGGTGCCCCCTCCTGCAGGCTCTAGGTATTCCCTCTCCACTTCCAGGAAGCTGGTATGAGTCCACATTCCTGTCAGTGGTACATGAGAGGGCTTGCTTAATCATCGGTCCAAGGGATCTTGCCTTTTACAGATGTTGGAAAGGGTAGGATCATCATACATTTTGAACAAAAGCCAAGTGAGTTTTCTCTTATTGTGCATTTCTTTGCTGATTGCACACCATGTGTATTCAGTGATTTAATTCTAAACCCATACATAGGGTTTAGGATAAAACTAAATAACCATGAACATCCAGTGGGAAGAACTGCAAGTCCCTACTCTTGGAGAACATCCGATTGTCCTGAATTTGTGTGTGTTTTGGGTTCTCTGTGAAACCCATACTTTAGTCAATTCACTTATTCCCCAAATGTTTCAAGAGAACCTCCTACAGTCACACTTTGATTCAGTAAGTAGCTGTAGGAATCTTACTATGAGATAAGCAAGATTTTAAGGTAACAAAGTGATAAACAGAAAAATATGCTCTTGAGGGGCACTAAATCATAAGGTACTGAACAACCAATAAAATGTATGGTAAATGTCAGATCAGATAAGCCAGAATATCTTGAGGGTATGTAATAGCGTTGTAAAATCTGACACATGAAGAAAGAGCCATAATGCATTGCTAGAAAAGCAGATGGAAAAGCACCACATGAAGAGGAAACAGCCTGGGAAGAGACCTGGAGCAAGGAAGGCAGCTGAGGAGCTTCAGGACTGGAGGAACACCAGTCTAGCTAAAGCACTGAGACAGGGCATAAGCGGGGGAGGCGTGGTTACAAAGGCTCCCAGCGGCTCTGCGCAACTTGGTAGTTTTTCCTAACCTCTGCACACAGCCAGGCTCAGGGGTGGCTCAACAAACGAAATGCTCATAGTTAGATTTTCAAGACACAGATCCAACTGCTTGGAAATTCAATTTGAAAAATGGAAAACTAAAAACCTAGAGATGAGTTGGCAGTTCATTGCAATCCAGACAAAGATGGTGGTGGCTTGGACTGCGAAATGCCAAAGAAGATGAAGGAAAACGAGATGCTTCCTGCGAATGATGGTGGCAAGGTTCGGCCACCTGGTTCACTTGGCCACGCAGTGGCTGAAGATCTTTCTCTTGTTCTTTGTTCAGCAAGGATAAGCAATTGCTGACTACTATTAATTCTCTGAGATCTTCCTCTTCGTGGGAACTACATTATAACATTTCTCCTTGTTAAATAATCCTAATCATTTAACTCTTAAATATTAAGGTATAGCAATTCAGAATATTTAGACAGGTGTTTGAAAACTAGTTTAGTGGCTGGTGGAAGGTAAGCCCTAACACTTTAAAAGGTGGAAATATTATTTTATTCTCCTGTTCAAATGGAGACATTTTTATTTTTTTAAATAGAATTTAAAAAATGAGAAAAAAAGAGTAGAAATGATGCAGAATTTAACTAAACAAGGTGATAGGAATCAAGAATGGTTGTGACACTGCATATGGTTGTCTTCAGGTTTAAGCATTAGCTATTTTCTTGCAAAGAAAATGAAAGAAAAATTGGGAAATTGGGCTTGCTGCTTTTAAAACTTTGAACACACGTATTTTTTGGAGCGATTCGTCCTGGAAAATGTTTCTGATACTGAGCTGTGTGTGGGCTATAATGGTGTCCACTTAAAAAGTCTGAAAGCTTAACTATGTAACTCAGCTGCCCTGTATTCAACAGTGTGGAGGACATGCTCTTACTGCTCAAGCATGCTGACCACTGCCTCAACTGAGAAAGGTTAACGGTTCAGCTAAGTGACTCCGTCAGGGGCCAAGGTCCTCGCTTTCTACACATCCTGAACCAGCGGAGTTCCAAATTTCCTGTTCAAGGAGATTATAGGGCCACAGAGGAAAGTGATTGATGCTGTACAGTGTGCCTAAGGAGAGTCACCTAGAGAGAAAAGATTCTCTCCTGCCTCCACAGAGAGCAAAATGGTCAAGCAGTGGCCGTGATTTATCCAGATGGCTGACACTGACGAAAGTTCTGCAAATCACTGTATATGGTTTCAGGGTAAATCCTGAGGGAACATGACTGACCTTGTCAGATACAAAAAGTTACATATTCTTTGCAACATAGGTCTTGTTTTATTTTGGTCTTAACCATGCAGCAGAAAAGTCTAACTATGAGCTATAAAAAGGCAAGCCATATTAATATGCTGAGCTATAAAAGGCTCAAGACAACAGCTTCCAATAATTCCAGATGAGCTGATAATCCATTACCATTATGGACTATTGGACTAAACATACAGCTACCTTCTCTTTGTTCAATGTAAAGGAAGATCTGTACTAATGATGTTTAGACAAGAAATCATGTCTTCATCTTGTACTCTGCGCAACTATGACGAAGACATTATGCAATGCATTTACTATTGTAAAAATAAATAAATAAATAAATAAATAAATAAATAAATAAATATGTATACAAATAAATAAACATCCTGAACCCGTGCATGGAGATGAGGTGGGTGCTGTACTCAGCCGAGGGCGGGCAATCTGCACACACTCTAGGGAAGAGGCTTGGTCTCCTGTTTGTTCGCTTTGTTGCTTTTGCCATCTTCTGCTGCCTTGAACTTCTGTCCCTCTGCTCTGCCTCCCTGCCTGGGAGCCAGCTGAGTATGCACTAAAACCTCCACAAACGGTCGGCTAAACACACCTTTCATTCCTTAGATTTGCATGTTGCATATTTTGTATTAGCAACAAGAAAAACATAACTAGCCCAATATAGTCCAATAGTCCACAGTAATAGTGGGTTATCAGCAGAACTGGCAATGTTAGTAGCTGTTGACTTGAGCCTTTTACAGCTCAGCGTATTAATATGGCTTTACTTTTTGTATACCTCATGGTTAGATTTTTCTTCTGGATGGTCAAGACCAAGATAAAGCAAGACCTATATAACAAACAATGTAACTTTTGTATCTGACAAGGTCAGTCAAGTCCCCTGAGGATTTACCTTGAAGCCATGTATAGCAGTTGGGTTATTTTGCTGAATTCATGCACCTACAATGTTTGAATAGCAGTGGAACAACCATTTCTGACAAAGCAAAACAAAAAGGGAGATATAAATGAAGGACCATTTTGTAGTGAAAAAGCACATACACATATACATATATACACACATTTATATATATATATATATATATATATATATATATATATATATGTATGATAGATATGCAGCTACTTTCTCTTAGTTCGATGAGAAGAAAGATTTGTACTAATAGTGTTTAGACAAGATATTATGTCTGTATCTTGTACTCTGACTAACTACTACAAAGACAGCAATATGCAATGTATTAATTATTGTAACTGTCCTATTAACCTGTTTCAAAACTGTCTCATCACTATTTCTTTCTCAGTAAAATTAATAAAAAGAAAAAGAAAAAATAACTAAGACGTGGTGTCTACACAGGAGGCCCCTGTAACCTCAGGTAACAGACAGGAGGGAATCTATATCTACAACTTCCACAGTCCACATCTGCTGTAGGCCCACGTGATGCACAGGGCTTCCTGCGTAAGGCCTGCCCTCTGCACACACGCTAGCCTGCAGCAGCCCATTTCCACACAGCCACCATGTTGGCCTTGTAGACTACATCTCATCTACACAGGCCTGGCACGCAGAGGCACAGGCTTAGTCCCCAAGGGGGTTCACTCTGCTTCCCCCATGGTCAGCAGCTACTCACACACACACCTGCGCCCACAGCCACACATGTGCTTGGATGGTTCTCGCTTCCACTGCAGTGCACCTTGGATACCACTGACCCAATTGCTACTGAGTTAGAAGAGCGAACATAGCGGTACAATCCCAGCGTAGAAAGGAGCAGGTCTAACTCGGGGCTCTCAAGTGCAAATCCTGCATAGTTACCAAGGTGGGAGGCACTACTCATGCATGTTTCAGACTGATTATTTATGGGTTTATTAATTTCTCATCATTTCTTCTATCATGAGGCAAGCCAATAATTGCCTCTAAGTCTACTGCTAAGGAAGACATCTATGCAAGTGACCTAACCTAGCTGGGCTACAGGGGAGCAGCACCCTTGAGGACTGGAATAACACCTTCCACTTGTGTACTTCTAGCCCAGGCAGCAGGCCACCAGCGCAGCCTCAGCATTATCAATATGGATTTTGAAATCACCCTCAGCTAATAGCCCAAATTAATAGCCTCGGGGTGATTCCAGAGCAATTGAGAAAGAAAATCCATAACTTCACTAAAGATGCCAGTGGCTGTCCAGGGAGAGAGGTCTATATTAATTAACAGCTGTGAGCACTGCTTGGCAGCGTAAGCAGTTAAAGTTAGCAAATGCACGGCACATGAGGTGAGGCGGCAAAGGGAGAGCTGGCCTTGCAAAGTACAGTGGGCCACGTGCCACCCTCCGCCGGGGGACAGCTTGCTCACAGAGGCATCTCAGGACAGCCTCTTCTGGCACCAGCTACAAACTTCAGGAACATGGAGATGTGAACGTGCATGAGACGAGGGTGTGCATGAGACGTGGGCATGCATGAGATGCGGGTCAGGTATGCACCCAGCTCCGTGGTCATTCTCTTCTGCCTCAAAGGCACTCAGCTCTTGTAGTCTCCTTTCATGGGTCCATGGCAGACACTTTCTTTGCAAAGCAGGAGACCCAGGAGAAAGGCTGTTACGCCTATAAAAAAGCTGGAAAGTTAACACAATGAACGTTATCCTTCCATGGCCTCTCCCAGGTGCTCTGCACATAGGAGGTCTGGCATCCAGAAGCACTGCAAATATCTGGGGCAGTGGGGAGAAAATATACTTGGGAGAAATCACGTAGGCACAGCACACAGAGCTCAAGGCAGCGGTGCTGGTTGAGTGTGGCTTAGCGTGAGGGGCTCTGACTTTGAGGTCAGCCTGGTCCTTTCCCTCCTGATACTAATTCTGGTCAAGCATTTGACTACTCTGTGTCTCCTATCTCTGCAGTGAGACAAATATCGCTTCCCTTGGAGACATAATGTAAAGACTCCTTACCTGAATGTATTTTGCATACCTTGCATGCTATTCACATTTTAATTGTATATTATTTCTCTGTACATTTCCTGCATGGTAATTCCTCAAAGTAATGTGGTTTCAGATACTATGAATATACTAAAGTCTGCAAATTTTTATCTCCAGTCAAGGGCCCTTTCTGAGCCCTAAACTATCTATAAAATCTGTCTATTCCATATCTCTTTTTCAGTATCTAATAGGCATCTTCAGCTCAAAACATCCAGAAATGAGTTCCTGGAGCTCCACCTCCAGGCTGCGGGCTTGGTCACCTCCCTCAGTGCAGTCGTTGGCTCTGCCTCTAGATCCTCATTTTCCTGCTCCTTCCGTCCAGGCTGTCAGCGCAGCCTACTGATGCCATCTTCAGTGCGCTTCCAGGCCTGCCTTCCCCTATTACCTGGACCCACCCAGCACTGCTTCTCAGGTGACCGTGGCCATCGCCAACTCAGGACGTCCTACCGCTGCCTCCGCCCACCTTCAGGTCCCAGCTCCACAGCCAGTGCAGCTGGGAAAAGTAGCTGTGAACATGTGTGGCTGCTGGAGGCGTATGATGGTTTCTCATGTCACCCTGAGTGTAAACCAAAGTCCGACTTTGAACTACCGAGCCTCATGCCCTCCTCCAGCGGATCTCGGGCGCCATTCGGCCTCCCTTTGCCCCTGTTCACTCCACCCCAGCCCCGAGTGCCTCCCTGCTCTTTCCTGCACGGGACAGGTAAGCTCAGCCCCAGAGCCGTTGCTCTTGCTGGGATGCCTCCAGCAGCCCCTCACTCAGGCATGTGTGGCACACGCTCCTTCCCCACCTTCAAGAGCACCGTGCTTCCACACACCAGAGAAGCGGGCTGTCCGACTCCCACCCACGCTGCACCTTGCCCGGCTCTCCTGCAGTCTCCTTTACCCTGTAGCCTTCAAGCCTGATGTGTCAGCAATATTGGATTAAGAAACGTGGAGCCTATCGGCAAACTGCGCACCCAGAATTTCCTTGTGAAGCGTAATTTAGCCTTATGGTTCCAATCAATGTTCTCTCTTAAATCTGATCCACAGATAGGCAGATACAAACACATAGTTGTAAAATATAAATATCGTTTCGAAAACTGAAAGACATTATTTATACAGATTTATCTATACATTGCACGTTTGCATCTGTCTGTCCATCATCCACTATTTCCACCTGGATGCCTCAATAAAGGGAGTTATGTGCCAGCTAAGTGCCTGAATTCTGGGACCGGAAATGACTTGAGTGTCATGAGACAACCACAGGAAACAATTTCCATATCTGTGCAATTAAAATCAAACGATGACAGACCACAGACTGTGTGGCATCTAGCCAACATGATCTAGAAGCCCTTATTTGAAAGAAGACTACAATGAAAGTGTCGTTAACAGTCCTAAACCTCTGCATGGTCTTGCTTGTGCTTTGGGGGTGTGCAGTGCCGTGCTCCCCAATGACAGAGTCGCTCTCCCAGGCCTTGTGGTCCCTCCCCTGCAAGGCAGGTGGCCGTGTCTCTCAAAAGAAGGCATATGGTGAAAATGCCAATGTCATTCTTCTGCCCGAAATGTTTCTGCTGCTTCTCTTCCCTCTCAGACCGTAAAATCTTCTTGTGGTCTGTGAGCCTCTGTTGCAGCCTGCCCTTGGCCACGGTGGCCTTTGCCCCGTCCTCCTCACCTCTCACTCCATCCTTGTCATCTAAGCAGTTTCTCTTCTCTGTGACATTGCCATGGCCCTCAGCCAGACAAAAGAAAGGCACCGACAACTGTTCTATAAAGCACTGTACATGGTTTCAAGGCAAATCCTGAGAGGATTTGACTGACCTTGTCAGATACAAAAGTTACATGGTTTGTTATACAGATCTTGCTTTAACTTGGCATTAACCATCCTGCTTAAAAGTTTAACCATAAGGCATAAAAAGTAAAGCTAGATTAGTATGCTGAGCTGTAAGAGGCTTAAATCAACAGCTTCTGACATTGCCAGTTCTGTCAATAATCCACTACGATTATGGAATGTTTGATTACGTATACAACTACTTTATCTTAGTTTGAGAATAAATTTTTGTACCAATAATGATTAGAAAAATTACCATGTCTTGGACCAGTGAGATGGCTCAGCAATCTAAAACACCTGGTTAGGCAAGCTTAGGCAGCTGCAGGGACCGTGGTTTGATCCCCGGCACCACATGCTGCACCAGCTCCACCCCCAGTGCCGGCTGAGCCGGCCATAATATATTTAAAAAAGAAAAGAAAAATTATCATGTCTGTATCCTGTACTCTGAATAACTACTACAAGGGCAACAATATGCATTGTATTAATTATCGGGGATATACTACTAATGTGTTTTGAGACCGGCTCATTGTTATTTCTTATTAAAATAAAAAAAATTGTACTTCAAAAAAAGAAAGAAAGAAAGAAAGAAAGGAAAGAAAGAAAAAAAAAGGTGCTCCAGGCAGAAGGCAAGGTCTGATAAAGTTTCATGAATTTTCTACTTGTAAACATCACCTCTTGCAGATTCTCCTTAGCCTTTTGACTAGTTACAACCTTCCTTTTATTAGGTTTTGAGCTGTGTCTTACTTTTTCTTATACAGCTTACAAAACAACTCTAAAACTAACGTACTACTCTGAGCTCAGTCGCTGTCTCTAACTGAACGGGAAGCCTGGTGCAGAGGGTCCGAGTCTGCATGGCTCCCTAGCCCTGCTGCGATAAATAGCCACTGAGTGAACGGTGCTCAGTGTTCAGCATGGACCAGGAGAGGCCGAGGAGCAGCCTTTCGTGCGGGCAGGTCCTGGGCGGGCGTTCTCAGAGGACAGATCCTAGGCGGCCTTCTCCTCTCGCTCCTGTTCTCAGCTTCCCAATCATATCTCTTCCACATAAAATCACTCCCTCAAGCAGCTCCTCTACCGCCAGTTTCCACTTGTCCCCCTGTTGCTCCTTGAGGAAGATTTGTGTACAGTGAACTCCCCGGCAGTTGTGCCTTGGCTTTTCCTGTCATTTCTTTGATCTCTGAGGCTCCTTATTTATTCAATTTACCCTGTCTTGGCATTCCTATTTTCTGTCATTTTCCTATAAACTGGCTGATATTATTTAATGGCATAAGGGAGACAGTAATACAGGTTGAGAAAAATTTGCCCAGCAGAAAATGGTCTTTTAAAGGGAAACAGGAAAAAAAAAATCTGTTGGTTTGTTTATATAACAGTGTCACATAATCCCTGTTGTTACCCATGAATTTCAGCTGTTTCCTCCATCACAAAACGGGGGCATGAGACAGCCATCAACTGGCACAGTGGGCACCAGCAGCATTCTGAGAGGGCCCCAATGCTTTTGTCGTTGTCTGCAGCCTAATAAGATTATGCCTTCTTTTCACCTTTCATTTTATCACTGTCTATCATAAAAGATTGTATTACATTAATCCATAACTACAGATAGATGGCTTTATCCTGTGGCTATGAATGCTGCTTTAAAATAAAGAACCAAAATGATAAACTGCTGTAGTAATATACCCTAATTACAGCAATGAAATATTACTTTGAATTAGGCACAGCAGTAATACATGGCCCAGGAACTCCCTAAGTGGAAGGGAACAAAGGGTTGGGGGAAGGGATTCGCAGAGGTGAGGCTCTGGCCGCTGATGGCTGATGGCGGATGGCAGCAGCAGCAGCAGCATTCAGAGAAGCAAACACCAGCGCGGGACTCAGGAAAGCTCTGCCCAGGGAGGAGGTGTCCCTGTTTTCTCCGGAAAGCCCGCCAAGTTGGGGAGACTCGCCACAGTTTAATTAAAGTCTGCAGCTGGTGTGAAAGCGAAGGAGAAAAAGAAATTAGGGCAGCACAAAAACTAATGAAAGTCTGGGATCTCATATTAAACTTTCCTTTCTATTATGAAAGAAATATGGCCTGTCAGATGTGCCCCTATTCAGCACGACAAAACCCTCAGGGAAAGATCATTCTGGACCAAGAAGAGAAAAGACCTGGAGTCAGGTCCTGACTGCAGCGGCCATTTTCTGTGCAAACGTGCACTGGTTTTTCTAACCAATTGGCAAAGGAAGGCCACAGAAGTGGAACAGCTTTAGAGTGACCATGGGGAGGTCCACTGAAGCTTTTGGGCAAACACCACAAAGAAAGAACCAACCTTGGCTGTCAGAATTGGGTTCATGATCACCAGTGTCGCCTGTACTAGTCAGAGTTCCTGAAAACCAGAACCTGGAGAACACGGGCTGCTGTGGCACTGCCACGTCCACATGCACAGGGCAGGCCAGGGAGACTGGGAGCTCTGGTAGGAGCTGCTACTGTGAACCGACAGCCGGATTCCTTCCTCCGGAAGCCCAGTCCTGGCTTGCTAAGAGCACGGACTCCTGGGCTGGGCCCAGCCCCACTGGGGGAGCTGCTCTATGAGTCCATGTAGAGCAATCCATTCTCTCATGCTACACCAAAACTGAGTTAGCATGGACCAGAGACCTGCATGTGAGCATTGAAGCAATGAGTCTGCTAGGGAAAAATGCCGGCAAAATTCTCAGACATAAGCATAGGGCAAAGCTTCCTGAACGGAACATGCTTGCACAGGATGCAACGGATAGGTCAGGGTTCGCCCGTCCTCACAGTGCTCATCCTATAAGCCTAACCTCAATGCACAGCCAGTACCCCGCCCCCACCTCTTTCCATGTCCACCACATACTCTGAGACACGTCCAGTCCCACTTGTGCCGCACATGCTGTTCTTACACTGGTGTGACTTAGGGGTCCCACGGCCTTTCCTTACATTCTCCAGTAGCCCCCAAACATCAGTGGAAACTCAAGCCGTCCTTTGCCCCCTTCTTACTCCTGCCCTTCAACATGGTCATGGCACTATGGCACGTTCTGTGCCTGTCCATGCCAAGGCCTGACCTCACGGCCATGCCGACCACACCCAACAGCACGCACTCCTGTCCTCTTCTCAAAGGCACTGACATGTCCCTTTTACAGCTCCCATCTTCCACAACCTCATCTACTCCCTGGGATACTTTGAATCCTGACCTATCAAGAATACCGAGAATAAAAAGAAAAACATAATTGTATCAGAATTAAAACCTTCTGCACAGTGAAGGAAACCCCCAACAAAGTGAAGAGACAGCTTAAAGAAGGAGGAGAACTTTTGCCATATTCTCCTCAGTCAGAGAACTAATGTCTAGAATATTCTTTCTAGAATATCTAGAATGAAGAAATTGAAAAAAGGAAAAATAGGTCTCAAAAAAAAAAAAAAAAAAAAACCTCAGCAATTAAAAATAAGCAGTTGAATAGCCACTTGCTGAAAGAAGCACTCGGAGGTGTGGAGGTGTGTGCATAGGATCCTAGCTCTCAGGAGGCCGAAGCAGGAGGGTGGCTGTGGGCTCCAAGCAAGCCTGGGCTGTGCAGTGAGACCTTGTCTCAAAAAACCAAAGTAGATAAATACAGAAAGAAAGGAAAGGAAGGAAGGGAAGAAGGAAAGATAAAAGGAATGGAGTGAGGGAGGGAAGGAGGGAGAAAGAGGGAAAGAGGGGAGGGGAGAGAGAGAGAGACAGAGAGAGAGGGAGGGAGAGAGAGAGAGAGAGAGAGAGAGAGAGAGAGAGAGAGAGAACATCAATGGTCAATATGCATGTGAAAGAAAATTCAGCATCAGAGAAACACAAATCCAAAGTACGCTGTGGTTCCATCTGACTTCAGTAAGAATGGCTCTCATTAAGGACCCCCGCGCGCACGTGAGCACATACATACACACACACACACACACACACACACACAAGAAAATTTTAGAGAAAAAGGAAACCTTTTGTATAGTTGCTGAGAATATAAACTCATACAACTGCAATAAAATTAGTTCGGAGATCCCTCAAAACATTAAAAACAGAAATTGCACTGACCCAGGCATCCTTCTTCTGGGTGTCGCCCTAAAAGAGTCGTCATCATATTATAGCGACACGCAGACACAGGCACGTTTGCAACAATGTGACTTGCGATGGCTAAACTACAGAGGCAGCCACGTGCCCATCACGTGATCAACATCTGGGAAAGATGGGGCGTGAATGCACTATGGAATACTACTCAGACCTAAAGAAGGTTGACTTTGAGTGACCTGTAGGTTGATAGATGTTTTAGGTCACAATGGGAAGGACAATAAATCCGGTACAACAGGTTACATATTAAATAGTTCCTATAATATGAGAAATCTGATATGGAAATAAAGAGCAAAATTAAAGGGATGGTAGAACATAGGGAGGTACATTCTGGAGGTGGGAGGGGGTTTGTGAAAGGAAAGCTGGGGAGGAGACGGAGGAAGGAAGGGTAGAAGGTGCAATATGCATCCATTCCAATCCCCTAAGATGACTGTAATTAGTATGTACCTCACTCATGTATTAACGAAAATATCTAGTGATTTGTATGTTGGCTGTAGGCAAAGTAAATTCATTCTGGGTGCCGTGGGGTGCACGCCTCTAATTCCTACACTCCAGGAGACTGAGGCGGGAGGGCTGCAGGTATGAACACAGCAGGGCAACTAAGTGACACACTGTTTCAAAATTAAAATTGGCAAAAGGTTGAGGACGAACCTTAATAGAAAGACCCTGGGTTCAGTTCCTAATCCTGCTCCCCTAGAAAATTTTATAATAATTATTATAAAAATTTGGTATCACATTACCTACCATTAAGAATACTCCAAGATTTATATAGCACCTTATATTTGCCAGGCACAAATTAGTTTTTTAATTTTCATAACAACCCTATTTGATGGGATAGACAATTGTGCTCTTGTATGGATGTGTACCTTGCAATATGGGTATGTTAAATAATGTTTCTAATTCACAGATAGTAAGATGGAGACTCGGGATTTGAACTCAGGGACCAGCTCCAAAGTGCGAGTCCCTAAGGACTGCCTTATGATGAGCACAGATAGATTCCCTCTGCCTTTTGCCCTTAATGTGAGAACATACGGAGCAGCAAGTAATGCGAGGGGTGTGTCCCCAGGACCTTCTCCTCACTGAGACCCAGGACCCCCACACCCACAAGTTCAAGCAGGAGAGATTTATTTTAGTTTTGCAGGTTTTAGAGGTTTCAGTGCACGGTAGACTGGCTCCAAGGCAGGGTGGCACCTCAGAGAACACCACAGACGAGAAACACCTCCTGGCATGGAGGCAGAAGGCTGGAGTGGTCATGGGAGAGGAAGAGAGAAAGCCTTCCGGGCCACGCCCCGTGACTCACTTCCTCAGATCCTGCTTCCTTCAACATCACATTAGCTATAAACCCCCTGGCGACTGTCACACCGTCACATGCAGTCGCCTCCTGAACCCCACCACAAGCACCCAAGGCCTACTTTGAGGGATGGCTGGAAACACCCAGCGACAGTGGATTCGCGGGAGGAGTAAATTCGAGTGTGCTCACAGAGATCTTAGTGCGTTACCTGACGGAGGGTGGGTGTGGAATACAATGCAGCGCTCTTGCGTCTTCCTTAAAATTGCTGGCACTGGCCTGGCCGTGTGTGTAGGCGTGCCTAACTCCAGAGACCTTCGCTGAAACTGAGATCCCGGTGACGTTCGGAACGACTCCTTTTGAAATTATTTTCTTAGTCTCAGTTTTCCCCAAGAGCCACAAAAGCCACTCAGGCTCATCCTCGTGCTGTGGCATGTAGTTCCTCAGGAGCAGATTCAACCGGTGCCACGTAGCCCGGGGTCCAGGTCATTAGGTGATTCAGTGAGTGGATTGGAAAACAAATGGTTTTTATTCTCAGGTGACAGGTGAGAAACTGAGGCACGCAGCGATTAGATGGGCCGCTCCGAGCGAACGCTGTAATTTGAGGGCAAGTGAGGATGAATGCGTCTCCTTCTCCAGAATACCGTTCCCTTTACCGTTCTACCTCTCCACCCAGGTGCCCCTGGGAAATATCACATAGCAACGTGCTGTTGAGTGACGGGGCGCTCCTTGCCTGGCTCCCCTAGCTGGAAACATGACTGAGCTCTGAGAGCTGTCGTCCCCAGTAGCGGACTTGCCCTGCTCAGGCAGATGAAGAACTTTGAGATCTGCAGTTAGGAGCTCCTGGATCCCTGCACAGATTCCATATTTAAACAGGTATAACCTCACTTTTTAAAAAGAAGTGAAGAAAAAACTCCACACTTTTCTCTAACTTTTATTTCTCCCCCTCTTTGACTTCCTGGGCAAAACCAGTGAGAAAGACTCCTGTAATTTAAGGCTAATGACAATTAAAGTGCAAAGTCATTACGCACTGTTATTGAATTATCTTCTGTTTAATGGAGCAATTGAGGGAATGACGTATTACCACAGGATCGTCCCCAGCCAGCCTTGCCTCCCTCCACCTCTGGGTTGCTCTTCCAGCTCTAGGGCATCAGTCTTGGCCTAGACCAGCCCTGGGATGCAATACACAGGACCAGCTCTGGCTTAACTGATGCATTTGAACAAAAATCCAAACCTCTCTCCATCTCACTTTCCGGACATAGAAGAAGGGAGCAATAATTTCTATCTTGATTTCTTCATATATCAGTGAGACTTAGTAATGGGATTTTTGTGAGATTCATTTGAATAACATAATAAAACATACACATAAAAATACAGTGTGAATGATAGCGAAACCCTGTGTCAGAAAGACCAAAACAAAACGAAACAAACAAACAAACAAACAAACAAACAAATGTAGTGTGCCAACATAGGCTAGCAACATTGCTACTTTAGGGTTTTAAATAAAGAAAGTGCATGGCAGGCCACTGAGTTTCCCCACACTTTAAATTTGAAGTTTAGGCTCCAACTCCTACTCAATAGGTAAGGAAGTCGCCGTCTTCCGGCAGTGGCCTTTCCTGCGGACACTCTGACGTCTCTCAAAATGTCAAGTTGCGATCAGTCAGCTTGGTTCCTAAAGTTTTTGTCTTCTTTCCCATTTTCACTGCCACCATCCCATTGGTTCTTTGTGGCTGTTGGAGGAGGCTTCTGTGTCCTCACTCTGCTGGACTGATCTTCACAATGGCTTGCCCTTTCCTGAAGAAAATTCCAAATCTTTTAGCTCTACACAATAATACATCAAGACTTCAACTGCCTTTTATTTATAGTTCCTATAAAGAATCCCTTTATTCCAGAAAAATTTATAGTTTCAACATATTTAGAAAGTAGTTGGGCCAGTGAGATATCTCAGCAGATTAAGCACCTGCTCAGGCAAACACAGGGACTGGGATTCAATCCCCAACACCACAAACCCTGCCGGCCCTGCCCCCTAGTGGTGGTGCATGCCTGTAATACCAGTGATGGGGAGGCTGAAAACAGCAGGATCGCTGTGAGTCGGAGCTGCATGGTGAGGCCCTGTACTAAGTACATATATAAAAAGAGAAAATAGTTTAAGCATTTTTCTACTGACGTACCTTATTGATTTTAGTTCTACTGAATTACATGCTTTACCAAGATTTTTTCCATGTCAGGTGTAACTGTTGGTGTAGCTCAGTAGTACAGTGTGTGCTTAGCCTGGGGATTGGGGTAGTGCAGCCCCTGGGGATGATTCCCCCTCATTTGCTCCCCACCCAGTCTTTCCATTGTCCCACAGAAGCTAGGTCCATCACGCTGCAGCAAAGGGTCTTCCTTGGCTGCATTCCATGACCTCTATGCCACCATGCTTGTTAATATGCTTTGGAAATCACTGATCACGTGTTCATATCATTGTATCGACTATGCCAAAAAGCAACTGGTATACCGTATCACATGTCCTTAAATAATTGTTGCTCAGAGCATCAGGGTTTAAAATCTGACCTGGAATCTCTTCATTTCAGAAAACAAAACAAAAAGTGGAATTTGCTTTAA
>PVKN010022531.1:0-15143 GCA_004027915.1 Capromys pilorides
GGGGGGGGGGGGGGGGGGGGGGGGGTCTTTCTCCCTGAACTCAGACTCCTGTCTTTCTGCTCAGAGCACAGGGAACGGGAGAGCAGCATCTTACGGAAGCAAACGCACGGGAGTCCAAGGCTGCGTGCTGGAGGGCAGACAGGTGCAGAAACCTGAAGCGACTGAGGACATCTCTTTATTAATGGGGCCCCAGCACCCAGTGAGGCGATATTCACAAAGGCATCCAGGTGTCCTGTCTGGAAAGGCGCTGCGCTCACCGAGGCAGGGAAGTACGTGTTAAGTTTCTGCAATATTTTGGGTGAGGGAAAAATGCTGATTATGCCAGGGGAAATCACCCATGATGAATGTTCACTCATCTCGCAAAGTCAGAAAAAGAAAAATGAAGTGTGTGCACGTGTGTTGCATGCATGTACATGCTACATTCTTTCAGGGGGAAAATCTTACTTTGGTCTTGGACAGGAAAAAATATTGCATCATTAGGGTTTTTCCTTAAAGTAAGGAAATTATGATTTTGTGATTAGAATTGGGTGAGATTATAGGTCAAAGCAGAACAACTTAATATAATTAGTTCTGAAGCAGTAACTTAAACTACGATATACGAAACACTGCCTGGAGTCATAATTATGCAACAGAGACTCCTGTATGCAAATCACTCATCTGTCAGTTCCTTTTACTGCACTGGATTAAACGCAAGTGTGAAGGGTCTGGCCTGGATATTCTCAATACGGTTTCATCAATGGGTACAGATTGGATAGGAGTAGTTAAGAAAGGCAGGGAGTCCACTGAAAGGATTTACCCTTTTAGAAGGAGTGTATAGTATGTTATTCATAATGAATTTAAGTTGAGTTTTCATTGGAAATATTTCTCGGAACTAGCTCAAGAAGTATTTCCAAATTAAGCAATGTTTCCTAAACAAAAGAGCCTGTGATTCCTTTTTAGGTCTGAAGCATGCACCCTGTACAAGTTTGGCATGGTTTCCCTCATACTGTACCCACTTGCACCTCTCAATCAGATAACACACAAAGGGATGGCATCTTTGGCTTTCCGTCCCTTAGACAAGGACCCACAATCAGGAGCGGAGCTCTTCTGCCTCTCTGCTGTGGGTGCAGAGGTGTGGGTACCCGAATGCCTGGCGTGATCGTGCAAGAGCAAGTGAATCAACCCCTAAAAACCCCAAGATGGCCCTTCTTGCCCCCACTCTGCGTCTCTGGGGTGTTCTCTGCTTGCCAACCTGGTCTGCAGCCTCTCTGAGTCCCCGCACAGCCTCCCTGCGCTGCCCTCTCTCACGAGGTGAGGCATCTCTGCTGCGGTGACCCCACTGCCACCCTCGACGTGGCCACGCTCCGTGCCAGTGCTCCCTTGACTTTCATTTCTCCTCTGCTTCCTCTCATCGCGCATCATTTGGGTTTCTGTATCCGCACGGCAGCACTTCACAATGCCTTTGCATTAGGTTTCCTATTCCAAGCTCGGCGGAGGGGTGCACGCTCAGCATTCTGTACCGCGCGTAAAAATGGCTCATAATAAACCTCCGGGTCGCCTGTCCACCCGTGTAGTTTATCCATACTTGACGAAGCACAGTGCAGACGACAAGAAAAAGGGAACTGCTGTGTAGGAAAATCTGTCTTCAGTGTTTTCAAACTCGCTTTAAGACACAAACATTTCTTGAAATGTAGAAGTTAAGGTGATAAATGTTAAGTGGATATTTTTTCACCTTAACTGACTGATCAGAAGAGTAGTTATAACCCCCTGCTGACTGATGTCTCGAGCTGATAAATCAGCAAGGGAGAATATTTCATGCACATCTATCATTTAAGACAAACAGCCTAGACTGCGTGTGATTATTTTTTATTCATCATTTTAGCTCACCTCTGCGTCTGTGCTTTCTCCGTGTTAATAATATCTGTATAAGACTTCTCAATATTTAATGTTACAGCCTGCCTGCTGCATACCGATGAGGTGAAGGTCACATGTTTGAGTTCTAGAAGCCCAGCGAGCTTTGCCAGAAAAAAAAGGGCGGGGGATCTGCTTCTCCAAAGCCTGAGCCTAGCCAGCTTCCCTGTCATAATCACAGGAATTAAAGTTTTAAAGGCAGTGAAGGCCAAGATGCATGTTAACAGGCTGGCCCAACTGCACAAAAGCTTGTAATTAGTGAGGCAATGCCCAGGAGCACCAAGCAGCACAAGTCAGTTTCCATGACTCGGTCCTACCCAGCCCAGTCCACAGGGCCAGTGCGACCGACACCACCCCCGAAGGATGGCAATACATAAGAGAAAGCTTACCTGCTCACTCTCGTCTTCATCGCTACTTAGCTTAAGGTCATCTTCCAGCATTCTGAAAGAGGGAACAAAGAGGTACAGATACTTAGCAGACTCCAAATAATTCAATGCCAAAATATCACCTTGATAAGAGCCAACATTTCAGTAATAAGTCTGCTTGATTTTCTAATGTTTTTTCCCCCTCTCCCTTTTAAGTGCTGTTCCTTGGATGCACTTAGGAAACAGCAGACAGTTGCATGATGAAAATGAACTCTCACAACAGTCACGGGGTAAGGTGGGGGAGGCTTAAGGACCTGCTGTTTTTAACATCAGGGCCAAAGAGGGGCATTTCCGGGGGCAGTGGTCTTCCACAGTGACTGGCTCAGTGCTTTCCTCATCAAGGTTTGAGCTGTGGCCCTAAGCCTGCCTGGGGACATTCATGATAAAGAACATGATAGAATGGGTGGCACTCTGCAGAGAGCCACAAAACAATGAACTTGGGCGTGAGTGGCAGCTGTGCTGGCTGTCCACCAACCACGGGCTGCAGCAGATGCCTGAAGACGCAGCTAGGCAGAGACCGCCACCCAAGAGGGAGCTCTTCGCACGTGGGAACGCCACGTTCTACCCCCAGGGACCTCAGGTTCATCCTGACAGAGGCTTTGGATTTGAGAGAGGCCAGAGCGAGGACAAGAGACACAACTTCAGATGATCATTCCCGATGATAAAAAAAAACCATACTCTCACCAGCAATTTTGGAGTGATTTCTTTCTGGAATAATAGTTTGCAGATTTATTCCTTTCCAAAGATCTCTTTCTCAGAAGTGCACCCTAGAAAAGTGCTCACCAGCAGCACAGTGGTTCTGCCCGGGTGTTGGGGGAAGTCTACTCTGCACAAAGCCCGGGACTCCAGGCATCTGTCTGGGGACTGCCCCACCCTGTACTTGAACACCCCACTCTTCTTCAAATCAGCTTTAGAAGACTGTCCCTAAAATGTGCTTAGGATCCTTTAAAGGCTAACTAGGGACCTATGGTCAGTAGATGGCTGTGAGGATATATGTCATTCAGGTGAGCTCTGGGATGCCCTGAAGGTAAGAGGTTGGAGCGGGGCGCCACCTACGTCTGTTCAACTGTCTGTGCCTGTGCAGCCAGTCACTTAGGGCACCTTCTGCCACCATTCCCTGCTCACATAATGAGGTTTATGCTTGGCAGTCTGGATGGTCCAGTCCTGCTTTATATTCCATGGGTCTATGAAATACATTTGCTCCTCTCATTTCACAATGTAGAAAGATGTTTCTTCTTGTTCCAGGGAGCACAACTAAGACAAATCCAAGTCATTTCTGGGAAGCCACTGAAACCACTACCATGGGACACCAGTCCTGTCTCCTTGCAGGGTGGCGAGGAGCACTTCTTTATCCAGCAATGCAGGAAACATCAGCAGAGACTGCAAGGCCTCCCTCCCTCCCTTTACTCTAAATGTCGGGCAGCTCATTCATTTCCTCAACCTCACACGCTCATCCACTGGCCCGCAAGAGAAGGGACATCTTGAGACTGGTCGTGGTGACAGGCACCTATAATCTCAGTGCTTGGGGGGCTGAAAACAGGAGAATCACTATGAGTCTGATCTACCAGCGAGACCCTATAGATCCTGTAGGCTCTGTACCAAATACATTAAAAAAAAGAGAGAGAAGGGACATCTTGGCGATTAGAAGACTCTTTGGAAGTAACGTGGAGAAGGGGACTGTGCTTTATACTGAGTGCACAGTGACAGCACAGAGAAGAATATGTGCTCCACGTGTTGCTAGGCTTTGAATGAGACCTTCCGAATTTTCTGTTTTAGAAATTAATTCCCAGAGTCATATGTTGGCTAGATATCTCATGAAATGATTATTACTAGATGAATCTGTGTAGGCGGGGCCCTAGGATGGTATTAGGGCCCCCTGCCACGTTATGGTGCAGCGTGAGGGCCCTCACCTTGTCCTTAAACTTCTAGTACCTTGTTCTTGGATTCCTCTGCCCCGGTGCTGTGAGTCAAATATGTTTCTACTCTTTACAGATCACCTGGTCTCAGGTATTTTGTTATAGAAACAGAGCACAGAATAAGACATGTATCAGTACATACAGGCACATCTTTTTGAATTTTCCACTGCCCCTCATACCTCCAGATCATGGTCAAATCATCTCATGGGTCCTGACTCTTATTGTGTCTAGGATAGAGCTCATCTACCCTTGTCATTCTTTCCAGAAGAAAGAGGAGTGCACTTTGCTTTGTGAATGACAACCAATCACTGATCATATTACAAGTGAATTTACTTTGTTTTGGGGTGATGTCTATAAACGAAGAATCGCATATATATTCATCTGTTTCCTATTGTTATAACAAAATACTGGAGGCTGGATACTTTATAAGATAAATAGCCTAATCTAGTTCATGGTTTTATAGTCTGGAAGTCTAAGATTAGCCAGCCACGTCTCCCTGGGTTCTGGTGAATGACCCTTTGGTTACATTGCAATGTAGCAGATGGTATAAAGGTGGAAATGAGGGATGCAGACTCACTCTTCATTAACAATTTGCTCTTATGACAACAAACTTCCTCTATGAGACCAGAAGGCTTTCTGAGGCGGACGTTCCCAGGGACCAAGTATCCTCACTTGAGCACTCATCACCCTTTGCCATGGCCTGAGTGGGTACCAAGTCTCCAGAACGCGAACTTTTTGGGAACACATCTCTAAGTGATAGATACCTGTATAAATACTTCACATTCAGGCGAGCCTTGCAGAGAAATTCACATGAAGCCTCAGCCTATTTCAGAATATGAAAAAGCAGCAATAGAAACACCATGTTAAATACCTTGAACGAGGGCTGATCAAATGATATGGTGTTTCAATAAAAACTAATATTGCAGTGCAAGATACACTGTCATTAACCCTCCTCAAAATATTCTTTGTCCCCTACAATATCTTATCCACCTTCTACAGAAGCTCTGAGAGTACTCTTTTGTGAGTGTCTGTAGGAGGTGTGATAAAAAATACAATGAACCCTCCTGTCCAGTGTGGCTCAGTGGAAAGGCAGGCTTGGAAAAACAGGGCACTGTGTCCTTGTCACCTTATTTTCCAGATCTGCTATGAGGTGACTTAGCGCTCCTCCCTGAAGCCAAAATGGTCACTCAGTGGAAATACTTTGAATGAATTCAGAACTTCTAGGCAGCTGTGACACCACAACTAGGGACATTCCTGAGAGAGGTCTTCCAGGACTCCTCAGGAAGTTGTAAGAACTGTGAGACCAGCGTGCTCATAGTGAGGGGGAAGATTCTGAGGAGGATCCATGGCAATATGTCCTTTACTGGAATGAATCGTTAAAGATGCAAACGTTTAGTGTGTTTCGTGACCGTATTTTGTATAGAGTCCCACAGCCATCCCAGCTGGTGCTACTATCAAAACATGAGACCACAGGCACTGAAAGACTGATCTTGTCCACCCCACTGCCCCCCACCCCCCATGCCTAGGCCCTTGCTGTGGTAAGCAAGGCTCAATTCCCAGCACCACCTAAGAACAGAAGCTCTTCTGCTATATTCCGGGGGTTGCCAGCACCCTGACTTCTTTGAGGACAGCATTTCCCTTTTGCCTGGGAGTCCAGTTCAATACCCACAAAACTCTCACTTTTAATGCTGATCATTTTAGAATGGCCTCTTAAATAGTCTGAGGAAGACAGGGAGTATTCTGAGGTTAGAGCTGAACAATAAAACATTGTCAGAGAAGAAAAGAGAAAAATGTGGCCCCCACAAGACCCCAAGGCCTGCCCATATCCGGTGCATGGCGAGTAGAGGGCAGGTTGTGGTCACCTCCATCAGAACACCAGTAGCGTCCCTCTAGAGGCTCTGACCAGCTCCCAATCTCTGGGAAGTGTTTTTGTCATTTGTCTGTTTCCTAAAGAACTTGGAATGGCACAGGTGTATTAAAACACAAACAAACGAAAGCATTAAGCCAAGAGCAGAAGAGCAATGAGAGCTGACTGTTGGTTAGGCCCCTGGGCATGGCGGGGGGTCTCTCCTCTTGTTTTCTTAGGCAAAGATTAACTCTTAGAAGGGCTAAGGATAAAGTTTGGGCTAGGCCAAATGGGAGCCTTCCACACCTGGACCCCTGAGCAACTCCAGGCATCTGTCCTCTAATGATTTCCCCATCAAAGCCTCCTCCTGTCCCACAGCCCCTCCCTTTCACAGCCCGAATCCTTGACTCCATGCAGGAGCTCTTAAGGCTGAGTGTTGTTTGCTGAAGACATGCTGAGCCACTGTTAGACAAGGCCTCATTCAAGCCATAGCGACCCCTCCATGGTGAGGGCTGGGCACTGCTGGGAGAGCAGATTGTAGGGGTCAGAGCATGCAGAGGGGTCCTGGGGCCACAGGGCCCAGGAGGAATCTGCTGCCACTGAGGTGACTGAACAGTCTTCCCAGAGAGCTTGTTATGCACTTCCTGGAATGTGCCTACTGCAGGGCCTGGTGGAGGGAGCCTCAATCGGTGTCCATGGTTACTGACATGCTAGCAGGTCACCCTTTTGTATTTTCATCCACTAACTCAACCACCCGCTGATCAAAAATACTCAAAAAGCAGCATCTGTATGAAACATAGAGCCTTTATGTCTGTATTCCCTATGCCATAGTTTAACACCGATTCATACAGCACTTACATAGTACGAGACATTATAATAAACTCAGACATGATTTAAAGTATATGGGAGGAAATGAATAGGTTACATATGAATACTATTGTTTTTTTTTTTTTTTTTTTCAGTACTAGGGATCAAACTCGGGACCTTACGCTTGCCAGGCAGGTGCTTATGCCACTGAGCTGTTTCCCTGGCCCTACAGGTGAATATTATGCCATTTTATGTGAGGTACTTGGGCATCCACAGGTGTTGATGTCAGAGGAAGATCTGTGACCAGACCATCCCCATGGACAGCAGGGGACAACTGTTCTATGTCCTGATCTATGAGGGAGCAGATCTTAGTACCTTTAAGGTACTCAGATGGCTGAACAAGTTGACAAAGAGGCCTTGAAACTAAGCCATGAGCTCTCCTTTGAGGCCCCTTGTAAGTGACTTTCCTTTGTGACCATGGGCAGGAATATAACTGTGGCCCTGGCTGGTTGGTGCGCCGCAGCTTTCTGTCCAAAGAAAATGTGCAGTCAGCCCCGGTGCATGGGGAGTTCTGCCCGGGAGCCAGTGGGGGGCCGTGTGGCCAAGAGTTCCCCTGCGGGGCCTGCTGTCTCATGACAGCAGGGACACTGAAATCAACGGAACTTTTGAAACTGAGTTCAGAGAGCAGACATACAGCTGGAGGCACAAAGAAACCTGGGCTTTGTGGCCTTGACAACAGAGGAGCTGGCAAGCTGCTGCCGGGGACATCCAAGCTAGGGAGCTGTGACTTCACAGCGGAGACTGACCCAGGTAACTGAACTGTGACAGTTAAAGGACACAGGAGGGTTTTAAACATATCATTGAGATTCTATCCACTTTAAGAATTTCTTCAAGCTACAGTCTGAGGCCTGTCACCTCACCTCACATCCCCAACACTAAGGGCAGGGGATTAAGAATGAGCCACCGGCGGAATGGCTTTTGGTTCCACACCAGGAGGGAGGCCCCTGCTCCAGCTCCACAGAGGCAAGGTTGAGACAGGACCATCACCTAGAAGTTCTGAGATCAAGGACACATGTGCCACTTTCCTACTCCCTCCAGTGACCTTTCCCTTCCTAAAAGTAAAAGACAGATAGGACCATGCCTCACTGCCACCAGCATCCAAGAGCATCTGAGTCCCAGACTGCCACCGTGTTTGTGCACTCCTGTGTCCATGAGCACGTATCTGTGGAGAGCACATTGTCCCCCAGGGCTGGCTCCCTTCTTTCACAACAGTCAGATCAGCATTGTCATTTTACCTACTTTTCAGTGCCTCAAAATTGTGATGCCCAGGGCTGGTGAGATAGCTCCGTGGACTAAGCACCTACTTAGGCTATGCAGGGACAGGGGTTCAATCCCCGGCACCATCGGTTGTGCTGGTCAAGTCCGTGGGCACACTCAGCTGGCAACAGAGACCCAATGTGGTGGCCATACCTATAATCCTCATGCTGGGGAGGCTGAAAACAGTAGGATCATTATGAGTCCGAGCTGCTGGGGGACTCCTGTACCAAATATATAACTTCAGCAGAACCAACTGCCACATCTGAAGGTAAACTCAGAAGCTCTCTGGAGAGGCAGGACTCCAATGCAACCCTGGCAACTTCCCAGTGGTCAGTATTTGTTTTCTACCAAGCAAGAGGCAAACCTGTGCTGTAGCTGGTGTCCACCTTTTTGGGGCCCTAGATGTTCCTAGAAGCAGAAAGAATAGCTTCCCCTTACCAGATGGCCGCAGCTTCTGAAGCTAATATGTACTCCACACAGGTACTGTGGATGGGACATTAACCACCTTTGGTGTAATGACATCCATTTCACGGAGAGGTGGTTTTTAATTAATAGGATTTCCCTGGAATTATTTGCCACTGGGGGCCCTTAGAAGATCTGCATCCTTTAGTCCTGTAAAGTTCATTTCATTTTGGTTCATTTTAATGGCTTTTTAAAATTTGGAGTTTTAATTGGGCTCTTTGATGCTCACATTTGTGTCTATGGCAGGAGCTGTTACTTTCTCCACATACCAGTGAAAAATTTTATGAATCCCCATTAAACATATTCATATATGCAAATATCTATCCTAGCAATTAGGCTGGCTTGATAGCCTATTTGTCATGCAAGCACACCTCTGCAGGTATTCACAAGCCTTTGTCTCTGGTACTACTTGGGTTGTGGGAGGGGATGCTGGACAACCCATTTCACTCTTCCTCAAGCCCACTGCGAGCTAGGGTTGGTGCTACCATCTGTCTAGAGTGATTTTCATTAAGAGGTGACACCTGACACCTTCCATTCTGCACTTGTTTGGAAGAGCTAAGCTCACATTGTTCCAGGGAACTGGGAACCTGGGAGGCAAGCACTGGCTCATAGTGGGCTGGTGTTGGAATGTGTAATGGCCCCCAGGGTCCTTGGCGGTGTATGACAGCTGGTGGCTTGGCAGGCACCAGAGGCCCTGACATCGAGACGCTTCCCTCATGACCCTGAGTGCATTCCTTAAGGAGCCCACCACAGCCTTTACTTCCCCACAGGGTAGGACTCCAAGGAGAGCTAAGATCCTACTCACTCTGCCTTCATTCATCCAGTGGAGCCCAAGACATTGGGAAGCAAGCTCCCAAAAGGCTGCGCATCTGCCCTCAAGGAGCACCCAGTTGGGAGGGGACTGAGTTGCTAGTCTAGTGATTTTAGCATGGTGGACTAAACATTAGTGCATTGAGATGCTCCTGGAGACTAGGCGGCTAGGAGCCGAGGGCATGCCTGAGCTATCTTCAAGGTCCTAGAGGAATCAGGGAGACACAGTCCACTCTATGAAGGGCCACATCGTACTAAATAAGGGTAACAGCCAAATATGGGGTGCTTGGGAAACAGGTAACTTTCCCCATGGTATTTTTTAAAACATCATTTATTTATAATTAATTAATTAATTAATTAGGTACAGGGTCTCACTACATAGCTTGGACTCATAGTAATCCCCTCGTCTCAGCCTCCTCAGTGCTGGGACTACAGGCATACGCCACCACGTCTGGTTTCAGGGCAAGCACAGCATGCAAACCTGGGTCCTTGCACTTGCCAGGTAGGCACTTAGACTGCCGAGCTGAGCTATCTCCCCAGTCCCTTTCGTGCTATTTCTTGTTAAAAAGAAGATAATGTACATATGGGCCTGAAGGTGGAGCTCCAAGGTATAGTACTTAACCATGCACAAAGCCTTGGGCTCAATCAGCTGCACCAAGAGAAAAGACACACACACACACACACACACACACACACACACGCACGCACGTGTGCGCGCTTCGTAGATGGGAAATGGCATTCAGTGAAGGGTCTCCTTTCCACCTGTCTTTATCTGCTCACTTCCTACTCTTGTTCCCCAGTCTCTCTGTAGTTTCTCTCGGAGCATCTCACCTTTTCTTATGCATCAAAAAGCCAGCATGCAGGCAGCACATTATACCCAATAGAGCAAGCAAGAGGTGGGTGAGTACAGGGCACACTGGGCTCTTGGGACCTACCGCTCTAGGCGGCTCTTAGGAAGGCTCCCCAGGGTTCCTGCCTCCTTGCTGCCTTGTGGGAGGTTGCATGCGTGCCCCTCCCCTCATGTTGGCTTGCTCTGCTGATGCAGGCTGCCAGGTCCTATGGGGCGGTAACCTTGGCAGGGAAGTGAGAGGCAGCCTTCAGGCAGTGACAAGAGGGACTCAGGCCCGGGCTGGCCAGATAGCTCAGCAGATTAACGTGCTTGCTTGGGCAGATGCAGGGACTGGGAATCAGTCCCCAGCGTGCCAGGCCAGCCCCATCTCCAGGGTGTGCTGAGACGGTGATTGAGACTGGGCATGGTGGTGCATGCCTGTAGTCCCACCGCTTGGGGGGCTGTAGACAGGAGGATCACTATGAGTCCAATCTGTAGTGAGACCCTGTATTAAATACATTAAAAAAATAGTCTGTCCAAGAGAGTATCAGGCCTGAGCAGCCCTGAACAATCTGAATCCTGCTGCCACCCACAAGAGTGAGCATGGAAGTGAAGCTTGCAGAGACCACGGCCCTGACTGACACCTTACGTGCCTCAGCGACAGACACTGAGCCAGAGGACCCAGTGAGGCCACACCCTGACTCCTGACCCCCAGAAATGATGTCACAGGTGTTGCCTTATGCCATTAAGTTGTGGAATAATTTGATAAGCATTGATAAGGAGCTGATATGCTGGTGGACAATATTAATACTTTGGGCAATATTAATACTTAGCATGTTTTTTCTTCAAGATTTTTCCCAGTTACTTCAGCCAAAGCAGCTGCAGCCATCATTCAGGCTGTTCAAAAGACAAATGATGTGAGCCACATTGGTAGTGTCACATTTTGCAAGTCACATGTTTTTTTTTTTAATTAAAGTATTTTATAATGAATCACCAAGAATCCTATATAAGAAGTGCAGGAAGTCTGTCTACACACATAAACACTAACAACTCCAGGCCAGGGCCTGGATCCTAATATCCTACATGAATCCAGCTGAAAACCTAGAGCTCATAACAGTGCCTCCCGCAAGCCTAACTGCAGGCCTAGAGCCCACGACAAAGTCCCATGCAAACCTGCTTTCTGGGTGTGTGCTGGAAAAGCCCAAAGGTGGAAGCTAGGAAGTTTATGCCAGTGGGATGAAGGATCTGTGCTAGCAGGCTGAGGGATCTGAGCTGGAGAGAGGAATCAATGCTCCAGGTAAACAGCAGAGCTCCCCTGAAAGTACCCCCACCATCCCCAGCAACAGTGAGGTCCTGAGCAACTCCAGTGATGAGGGAAGTCAAGTTCCCATCAAGAAAGCCAATGTGACAAGCTTCTTCAAGAGGCTGAGCAATGCACTGTCCTCCCCTGTAGAGCCAGGAAGCAATGCTCAACATGAGAACCAAAGCTTCTCCTACGTTCATCGGGAAAGCCAGCATGACAAGGTCCTCCAGCAGAACAGCCCAAGAGAACTAGCAGCTTCCAATAGCTCCAACAGCTTCTCCAAACAGCATCCCTAGCAGCATGTTGGCACTTGTCCTGTTCTGCCTTTTATGCTGCTGGCAGTGATCCTTACGTAGGTCTCCTGGACCCAGCACCACACTAGTTTAATTCAGCTGGGTGTAATAAGTTGAACAGCCATATTTTAAAAAGTAAAAATAAACAGGAGAAACAGTTAATATATTACTTGCGTCAACCTACCACTTAAGCATGATAATGTACACATCAAGTGTTCGACAGGTGCTCCTGGCAAGCCACCCTGCTACTGTACAACCCAAGCTCAAACTCTTTGTCAGAAGCTGAGGGGGGGTTTGAGTCTCCAGGGGGAAGCTTATGATTTTCCTACTCAGTCTGAGCCCTCGGCCCTTTTGCATTTTTCTCACAGCAATGTCCTTGAACTTCTGCCTAAGAGAACACACTGGACAAGCCTGGGAAGCAATGGTCTTCAGAACTTGGAGAGTGGAGTCGCTGAGAGAGGGGAAAGAGAAGGCTCTGGTCAAAAAGTCAGTGCAACTGCACATCTCTTCTGGTGATCCTGAAGGGGGTCAGGCTCCCAAAAGCTTGTTTTGTCTGAGTTATATGTGTCAGCGAATGACCTCGCTGCACTGGCTACGTAAGCTTGGGCTTCATGCAAGAACTAGGAAGCAGAAGTAAATATGTATTTTCAGGACAATTGGTTTAGGAGCCGTGTCCTAGGAACATGGAGCCCTGGGTAGCTTTGTAACATGTCTCATAAAGCTCTGATCACCTGGCAAGGGACATGTGAGCACCTGCTACTCTAACTGATCTCTTGCCCATTCCTGTTGAATGTGCTAAAGACTCACAGTAAGTCACTGGTTACTTGAAATTTCTGAAAAAGTGATGTATTTGGAACCGTGTGCTGTTTCTTTTTCCTTTGAATTATAATTCTGGTTGACGGGAGCTGCGCAGCCTGGAGGGACCTCTTCAGTGTAATAACAGGAACACTGGGTCCTCTTCCCTTGAACATCTCTTGGCTCTTCCACCCAGAAAAATGCAAATGCACGACACAGTTCATGTGATGGTGAAAACAGGAAAATGCTCCATCTTTTCCTTTTAGTGCAATGCAGGCCACAGCAATGAAGTTGTATTCCTGGAACACATTAGACTTGAAAATTACTTCCTCTTGAAAGAATTACAGGGAATGAGGGCTATGTGTACTCTATCATTTCCATCAAAAGACAACACAGGCTTAGAAGCAGTACTTTACTGGGAGTGGATTGTCCCCGAAGATGGCTTGAACATTCTTGTCTTTGTTTGTTACAAGGACTTCTAGAAAATTAGTTTCTGAACTTGATGTTCTTGGTACTAAAGGATTGAATTTCCCAGGCTGAATGAAGGTGAATACAGTGTGTGAAGAAGAACATGATCTATTCCTCAGTGGGCAGAGAGAGGTCAGAGCATACTGAATAGGAACGCAAAGTTTTCTTGGTTGTACAGATTCTATGGTGGGCATGTTTTGTAGTTTGAAATAATTATTAGCATATGCTTTTGATACATAATCATATTCATTTTGAGGATTACTCTTTGAAGAGGTATTCATACTTAACCAGAGGGGCAATGATATGTATGCATATGAGTTTGGCTCAAGTATGTGATGATGACGAATATTAATTCAATGGCAGCAAATTAATAAATAGGTTGCCTATTCTGTACAAAGACTAATGGTTTGCTTACTTAACTGGTAACTATTGATGGTAAGAATTCACTGGCCCTAGAAAGGTCACACACACATTAGTTGAGGATTTGTTCTTTGGTTTGAAATGTCAGGCTGTGCATTTTGTGGCTGTCATTATTGATGAATTAATTACAAAGAGGGTCCCTAATTAAGAGGCTTATTTGAACAGATAAACTGTTAGAATTAGAAAAGTGAACAAGTTAATCTTTTAAATAGAAAAGTGCACGTACTTGAAGCTATGCCAACTTTCATGGGTTGCTTGAATATGACACAGCACATTGGAATCCACTGAAGATCTTCAAAAAATACTAATGCCGGGCTCCTGCCCTACTTTGCACTCTGAAATATTAGGTTTGGGGTACAATCTGGGTGTCCAGATATATCGAAATTCTCTTGGTATTCTGATGCACAGTCAAGATTAAGAACCTTGTATAACACAGTAAGGGCTAGATGGAGCGCTAGGAGCTTCAGGTCAGAATAGCTGGACAGCTTGGGTAATTTTCTCTTAAGGTTTAGTTTGTTCACTATTAAAAGGGAAAGATGAAGGTCAAGACTCAAATAAGATGACACAGGTGAGCACCCATGATCAGCTGCAAAGCCTTCGAAGTTCTCAGAAATGGGGACAGCATTGCCTAAAGAGTTTTACAAAATCTTCATTCATGGGCCTTATCCTCAGGCATTTTCGTTTTCCTGATCTTGGATGGGATTAGTATTTTGTACAAGCTGCTAAATATTTGTGAATCCAAAATTTCTGTGTTGAACCATAATCTTGGCCTTAGTATATCCTTATGAGTTATTCTTGTTTTAAAGCACTTCCATAATTACCTTCTGTGATGAATACATGTTCTCTGATGTCTTTCCAATCTGCAGAGTCACATGCTAGGCAGAGTTGATTATACAGGCTATATCAAGATTAGCTGCAGCAGGAGAATCACCTGCTTCCCAGGTAAGAGCATAGCACCGAGCATTAAGGCCTATGATGCACGAGTGAAAATTTTGTCCACTCAGTTCATTTAGTTGCAGCTTCCCGCAAAATATCTCGAGGACAAAAAGTCCCAAACAAAACAAAAAGCAAAGCAAAGCAAAGCAAAGCAAAGCAAAGCAAAGCAAAGCAAAGCAAAGCAAAGCAAAGCAAAGCAAAGCAAAGCAAAGCAAAGCAAAGCAAAGCAGAACAAAGCAAAGCAAAGCACAGCAAAGCAGAACAAAACCCTATCTGTGTCTCTTTAAGACATCCATGAAGTTATTTATAATTCATCAGAATTTTAACAACTCTGTCCTGTGCTATGTGGACCAAGATCATTCTGGCTTCTGTGCTTGTAATGAGCACCAATCCAGAATTGGATATTACAGAAGTTTAACCAAGAAATGGTCCAGTTCCTGGAACATGCACCCTCAGGATTTTTAACCTGTGATTTTTATACTGACCCACTAACACTCTCTGCTTCACACATAACAAATTGATCATTTAAATATAAAAAAGAGAAAAGACATCTATGTTTCATATTAAAAAGAAAATCCTACTAGCTACTCATTGGATTTCCAGATTGGTATGTGATCCCCCAAAGA
>PVKN010022532.1:0-15119 GCA_004027915.1 Capromys pilorides
GTTTGGTTTTTAAGAAATTTGGTACCAAAAATTTATGAGTAGAGGCAAAAATGCCTCTTCATTTTTCTCTCTATATTTTCCAGTTGAAAACAAACTAAGAAGTCCTTTCAGAATTTATAATGCGCTCCCCATTAACTTAATTTAGCTTTTCCATCACCGTTAATGATCAGAGTAACAAAGTGTGAAAAATAAGAAACCATCATTGATGTTAATTAACACATATAGATGGGCCAGTTAAAACAGCTTCATAAGTTTAAATTAATTGTAAATAGAGTATTCCTCATTGAAAATCCTTGCACTGCATTTCCACTGTATACCAAAAGGGGTTACCAAGCAAAACTTTCAGAATGCAAAAGTTGGTGATTTGGACCAACCTCACATTAAAGGGAAGCTTGGTGGTGTCACAGAAGTCACCAGATGGAGCATGAGTTCACCTCTGGCTGTCCCCAGCCACCCCTCCTCAGTTCACTGCTAGCTGCATACTGACCTGTTCAGGCCAGACTCCATTTAATGAACTGTGAATTGACACAGAGGCCATTTTCAATGGTCAACCCATTTAGGATTAGTGGATCTCAACTTATTAACCAACATCACTCCATTTCAAAGTAAAGTGTTCCGCCAGTGATTCGATTCATTGGCCCTCCATTGCCGCTTAACAGTGCCCAGAAAGTGAGTGTGCTCCTGACAATCCTGACTAGAAAGTCCTTGCGCGCGCACGGGTGGGTCGCCCGCGCAGGACTCTCGCATACCTCCCTGTCACCACTGCCATGGTGCTTGAGTCTGTTCTTGGAACTGTAATGTGGGGAGTGGTGATGGCTTTGGACGGGGAAGCTGCTCATGTCTCATCTGCCCTGCTTGAGTTGAGGCTAGTATAATTTTGGTGGCTTTTGTGTAATTTTTGATGGCTCTTTCATTGTTTCTGCTCCTTCTAAAAAATTTAAGAAGAGCATGACCCCATTAAGTGTGTTACATTTTATTTAGGGCAGTCACATAAATGACTTCTTCAAGAATTGCTTCTGAAGTAGCTTCCAGAAACTTACACTCAAGGCGTCTGAGCAGACCATGTCTTGACCCAAGGCCCTGCCCGGGCTTCCCACCTCATGTCGGTCACGCAGACCAGCAGCTCCTTGGAGTGGGACTGTTTGACTTAGGGAACTCACCCGAAAAACAGTTTATGGAGATCGTGCTGGATAACGGTTAAACGCTTCTGAAAGTGCTGGATCTTACCAACCCTTGAAGGAAATTGATTCTTTAAGAAAGGACCAACATTTATTTATATTTATTTCCCTAGATAGAGTAATTTGGGTTGCTTCGCCCCAAAACCCATTTGGGTAACATGATGGATCAGATTAGAAGTTGTTGGAAGAAGCTTGTGTGAGGGCAGGGACTGGTGCTGTGGGGTGGGAGAGGCACGGGCCAGCCTGGAGCTGGCCTGAGCCCAGGCCTGAGCTTTGGGGCCCTTAAACCACTGTACTTTTCTTTTGAGCCTGTATTTGGGGAAAGATCAGTAGCATTTGAGAAAGTAAAGGAAAATGGATAATCATGTCCTGGTACCTCAGGGTAATTCCCTCTGAGGAGATGGGTTCCTTGGCCTGCCCATAGTCATGCCCTTTAGTCGCTGCCAGCTGTGGAGGTGACAATCACTCAGGCCAGACTCTCCACTGGCCTGGCACCCACGGCCCTGCTCTGGGCGCCTGGGCCTAGCCTCAGAGCCCCTGTCCCTTTCTAAGTGTCCTGGCTCCAGGTGCCTGGAGCCGAAATGTTAGTGTTCCTTTTGCAAAGCTCCTGATCTTTCCCGAGATAGTACCTGAAAACTGCTGCCTGTCATTCCGCGCTGGGGTGGGGGTGGTGTGCTGGCTGGGCCGCGTTGTATGAAGCCGTGTGTGTCTCTAATTTAACGGATTTACCGCTTTCTCTGCTAATTGAGAGAGCATTATTTATTTGTTTTGACACAAGTGCTTGCAGTGTTTTATCCCAGTTAATGGCTTCTTAAAGGTAATAAAACCCTTCAACCTAATTGGTCAGATAAGACTTTTTTTCTTGTGTGCTTAAAGCAATTAGTGAAGTGCTTCTACCCAAAATTACTTTTTTTGTCCTTTTTAAAAAATTAATTTACTGTTACTGGAAACTTTTTGTACAATAAAGTAATCATGCAGATTAAAGAACGTCCTGCAGTCCTAGTGTTAATTTTAAGGCTGGGTTCGTGTTTTCTTCAGACACATTTGTGTTAGGGGAGGGCCTGACCACTTCGGCGCTCTTTTTGGCCAAGGACTATTTATTGTGGGTCTGGGGACTTTGCCTCAGTGTCTGTGAGTCCATTTGTCTAATGTGCGCTTTCAGTAGGACGGATCTGTTTGCTGTCCAAATGCAATTAGAGAAACTGCCCGAAAGGCACCTAATTATTTTTCTTAAGAAAACATATGCTTTCTGTACACACCAAGAGCACATGGACATCTTGAAGTAAAATCGTAGTATGCCGGCAGTGCTTCATGCGTGCATGCTCTAGGACACACTCAGCTTTCCACGTGACTTTGAGTAGCCCCCGTTCTGGCACAAAAAACTTCAGAGATCATGTTTGTCAGTTGAGCCCAAAGCCAAGACCGTTTCCAGGATCCCCTGGGGTGTGGGATGGTCTTTGTCACAAAGTATTGACCTCGACGCATGCACACACCTGGTGGGTGAGCCACGGCCATCCATTTGTGGTGGGTGTGTTTCTTCAGTTAAGCATTGGCATCCGTGTGGGAATCATTCTTCCCAGTGGCGTCCTTGGCACACTGGGCATCTAGTCCTGAGATGCTGCTGTTGCTCGTGGCAGTTGCCTTCGCAGCCTGTTGACAAACCAGGCAGGAGAAACAGGCTCGCTCATCCACCATCAATAGGGAGAGATAGATGCTGCCGTAGGTTCGAGAACGCTCAGACTACTGTCGGTAACCAGAGGCAAGCCATCCATCCTGAGGGACCTCGGGGACGTGGAAACACACCCGTGGACGTACAGGTTCTGGAGTGGAAACCTCTGGTTATGTTCAGTGGAGACTTGGGTGACCCAGTTTTGAAATGATGCCACTAGAGTGTGCAGATCAAATGCCGAACATGGTGACTGAGCACAAAGCCCTGACAACAGGCTCTGTACAGAGGTGATAGGCCACTGTGTCCCCGTTGAATGTTTACAAAACAGGATGGAGGTAGATTTTCTCTGCTAAATGTTGGAAATACCAAGTCAAATCATAACCCCGAAAGCAACCTTTCCCCATCTGTCATTGCATAATCACACCAGAACAATGTGCCCAGTCTAGCATATTGTGCATGTAAACATGACAGGGCATCTTTTGATCATCAGGGACCCTGTTCTAGTCAAATCATGATAACCGTAAGGAGAAAACTTGTAGAGATGGTTAGTCGGGAGTAGGGAAGACAGAATAGCAGTAAGACCCGCTTCTCAGTGTCACTGGTGTGCTGATTCAAAGCAGCCAGTGTGCATTTCTTCTAGGATCTGGGGAGCCAGGCCTGACGTTAGCTACACTGTGGAGGTTAGCACTGAACTGTGTGCCTTGGACGGCAGGTCTGTGTGCATTGGCCCTTGAAATCTCCTGGCTTTCTCTACAAAGTCTCTTGACTGGCCAGGTGCCACCTGTCACCTCGTGCCTGATGTTAAATGAGGGAAGTGCAGCCCCTACAAACCGATGGGGATCGGAAGAAGCTAACGCGGGCCCTGCGTGGCAGACCCAGACTCCAGATTTGTGTGCAAGTGGTTCCCACATAGGGCCCAAGAGATAGCGGGTGCCGGCTACGTGCATCTGGTCTCCAACTCCATGCCACCTCAGATGGATGTTGTGCCCCTCTCTGGCTGGGTTTTCTCACTTTGCAAAGAGACAGTCCACAGAGCCAAATGGCTGAGACTTGCGCACAATTATCTGGTCAGTTGAGGCAAAAGAAAATAATCATTTGTCCAATTGTCCAAATTAGCTCTCTGGACTGTCCTGAATGCTTGGGATAATTGTGTAGTTCTCCACTTTAGGTCCATAATCCGGCGGAAATGGACCATTTAGACGAAGCTCCATTCAACACAATGCACATATAAATTGGGCTCAGCTAAAATAGAAGACTGGGCTTAGCATTTTCTGTTTATCAACTGTAATTCTATAATTGCTTTTCACTAATCATCTAAATTCTGCCATTAGTAATCACTTTTTTTTTTCTTCATTTTATAGACTTTGTAATGGAAGCAGAGGGCTCTGGTTGGCACCGGTGGTCTCTTTCTTAGACGAAGTGCTGAGGGACTCAGATGTTGTTTTTAACTTGTTCTGGCCCAGGGCAGCATAGCAGACCTCTGTCTTCCTCAACTGGGGGGAGGTAGAGAACGTCTTTCCCCACCCAAATCGCCCCCTTTTCCAGATGGCGAAACTGAGACCTGCCTGCACCGTGGCTTGCCAGAGTCAAGCGTTGAGGGCAGCTCGGGGCTAGAACTAGTCAGCCTTCTCATTTCCAGACCAGCACTATTTCTGCTGATGCCATTTTAATTGTTCATTTCTTTCCATAAAATTAAATGACCTTCCTCAAGAAAGATTTAATGGTCAAGATGTGATTTGGTAAAAAGCTTCCTCAAGGATTTTTTTTTATTATTATTACAAAGATGAGACTGGGCTGCAGCTATGAGAGATTTGCAAACAGTGGTGTGTCATTATCCCCAGTCCAGTTTTTTGTGTAATTGGTGTGAAGAGATGGCTGCTGATGAATCAGCCTGCTGCCGAACAGAAAATAATGGTTCTTTTGTGACGTGACTGGATGTTGTACGTGTGGGCTTGTGGCTGTTTATAAAAGGTATATATGTACCTAAAACACGTACTGAGATGGATCCTGTCATTTTAACAGTTGTAAATAATAAAAAAACAGTCCCGAGCAAAACTGACTTTACAATTGCCTGAGAATGCGGTACTTCATTTTAACACTATGCAATGGCTAGAAATTGATTTTTTTAAATCCAATTAAGCCTCAAGGTTGGTTATCCATTTAAAAGGTCGGATGAGTTAAACAATGACAGTGCCTTCGGTTCACGCTAATAATTAGATTTACACGGAACTTCGGCGCTTACATTGTGCTTTGTGGACGCCTATGTTTTGTGTCTGCACAAGCAGACCCTACCCCAGTCCCCAGCTATGGTGAGGACACGCCGGCAAAGCAGGGTCCCCGACTCGGTGAGCCCCCAAAGGGCTCCTGGCACTGATGCTCCTTCCCCTCAGATTTCCAGCCGCCTCTCTGGAGAGGCCGGGTCCCAGCAAACAACCACCTTGTTCCCTGTGTGCAGCCCCAAGAATGATGGGACCCGGGAAGTAGCTTCTCATTTAAAAGGGAGATTCAGGCCCCACCTGGTTGCACGTCCTGCCAAGATCATAATGCAACAAATAAATCCTGTTTTTAAAATAGTACTATAGTGCATATTTATTACACATCCCTAATGTGTTAAGAAAAAGACTTGAAAATGTCTTTTTATGGTTCTCATAGGCAATATTTAAGTATTACTGAATTTATGAAGATGTTGGGAAAACAGCAACCTGATTGAAATGCGTGTTAGCCCTCTTGGGCTGTAATACAGCTCAAGTTTTATAAATCATGGAGAACACATAAGTGATCTTATTTCAAATGTAGCATTGTAACCTGCATTGTGATTCCTCCAAGTAAGGCTGATGCAGTTCAGTACTTTCCATCCATAACTATGAAGCAGCTTGAAATAATGGAACTTTCCAGATCCAGGGAGCAAAAACACATATTGAATTTCCTTCTCATTGGCCTGGAGGAGGGGTTAACAATTTTTGGTTAGTCTTTGCCTCCTCTCCCCTGTCCTCACATGGCTCTGCTGCCAGAATCCTTAGCAACAGATTTATGATCTTTTGAAAAAGATCTATATTCAGATACCACAGATAGATGTGTAATAAGCACAGGGTGTTTCTGAGGAAAGTGTGACGCAGGTTGAGAATGAATCATTTCAATACACTGGAGAAGCGTACAGCCGAACAGATCCTATAAGCCAATGTTTTCCACAGAAGGGACTTTCTGGTCAAAATAAACATCTGCTTCCTCATTTGACTTCTCTGTCGGCTTCCACATGCCCAGGTTGGATTTGCATAAAGGAATGTGGGACCCCGTTTGATCGGTTAATTATTTCTCTTTTCCTTCCTGCGGCACTCCCCTCCCAAGGCTCCAGCTCTTCAGCAGACCCCTGAGAACTTGGGCAACTAGAGAAATAATTCTGCCGGTGGTCAGAATTAAATAGGAACTTAGTCCCTGAGATGGGGGGAGGGGGTATTGCTGCCTCGCACTGTCCCCTCCCTAAGAGAATAACCGAGGCTGCAAGGACAGCAGGGGACTCTGAGAGCAACTAGTTCAGCCCCTCATTTTATCGAGAAGCCCTAAAACCAGGGTCTGAAAGAACACTTTCTGCTGTTAATAAATGGCTCTGCGAGGACCCGTCTGTTAACGCTATCCCCCCTCAGCCCACCTGTAGGAGAAGGCAGACATGGTGCCCACAGATCAGATTACAGAATGTGCTTTTCAACCAGAGCACACAGGGGCATGTGCCGTGTGCTACCTTTTGTGTCAAATCCATAAAACGATGTAATCCTATTTTTCTCACAAAGAGATAAGAACGATAAATTAAAAGCTAATAAAGATGGCTACCTGTGGGGTAAAAAAGGTTGCCTGAAAAGGTCGAGTAGAAGAAAGGGATTTAGGGATCGGAGTGAGAGGAGACTCTTTTGAACAGCTAGGGTAACCACGTGAGCATGTATTCAAAAAAGAAAATGTCAAAAAAAAAAAAAAAAAGCTTGTAACATTGCATAGAAACAAATATAAAACTAACTGTACATCACACTGTTGAACCGCATAAATAGTGCAATGAAATTTTAACATATCAATAGGAAACATTCCCAGAACCAAAGGAATAAAGAAATAGCAGGTTTGTTGACAAAGAGTAGATGCTGGTAGTAGTACAGGAAGACGCCCTGGGTATCTTGGGTAGGCTGGTTAGGGCCAGGGAGAAAGAGGAAAAGGTGACCCAAGGTGGCAGGTGCGGAGACCCCTGAGGTGCGGTATAGGCCTGGAGGGATCGGTGCACCCCACCCCTGCCCAGGGGTCGTCTTATTGTAGAAAGGACCAAAGTCCTCCAACACTGACAACCGGTGAAAAAGACGTAGAGGCCAGCCTCACGGGGCTCTCGTTGGCCTCAGTGGAGAGTTGGAGCTGTGGTACCAAAACACAGGTGTACCACGTCCTTGGGGCAGGGCCTGCCTCCCGGGTACCCTCAAGCACCCTACAGGGCTCTGCTTGATTTCCTTCCCTGCCAGTTGTCACCTTAAAATTCCCTTTCGAGGAGGAGGCTATGCTTTTTCACTTTGTACTGGGCTTCACAAATGGGGTAGCCAGTTCCGGGGCAGGGGAAGGTGGTCTTTGCTAAGGAGCATGAGGTAATATGTGAAGGGACGACAGAGCTAAAGCCCACTCCAGCACGACGGGCACAGCACGCCGACGGAGATCATCACCGGTGCCCCCTGCACTGGGGAAAACGTTGCTGGGAACCAGAACGTTTTATAGCCCTAGATTGTCACTTCTCGGGTTGTAGAGGACATTGATTGTAATTCTATTACAAAAGACAAATGTACTTTTACCATGGAGAGATCAGGCAGAACCACTTAAACCAAGTAACCAACCTTGGCCAGCGATGAGGTACACTTAGCTTATGTGCCTCCTGGGGGGGAGGGGGATGCAAGCGAAAACAGAAGTGCTTTTTGGCCAAAAACATTTAACCTGAATGTAATCATGGAGCAACAGATTAATCCAGACTGAGGCCTCCTACAAGATGGTCAAAGTCAGGAAAAATACAAGCAAAGATTGTTGTAGATTACAGGAGACCAGAGAGGCCTGACAACAAAATGGAATCCTGAATTTAAAAAAGAAAAGGCCAGGAAGGACATCTGGGGACAGCTTCGGTGTGGATGGTGGTGATAGCAGTGTTTGAGCGGCCAGTGTCTGCAGGGACAATGATGAGGGCCAGTGTCCTTGTTGCTGGGATGCACACTGAATTGCTCAGGGGCAAGTATCCACAGCCGGCCATCCGTGGAAACCATATGTGGACACACACATATGTATGCGTGCTGGAGGGCATAAAATTTGCTCATTAGTTTTTCAGCTTTTTTGGAAGTTAGGCATTTTTTGAAGAACGTTCCTCATTGCCTTTCATGGCAGTGAGGTCCTCAGCTCAGGGAATAGGCAGCGCAAACAGGTGGCGTGTCTGGCACCAGTTACAAAATGTCATGGAGAATCTTCTTGAGGCCCAGGAATTCTGGGTACGGCGAGGGAAGGCAGAAAACACTCACAAGCCGGGGCAGTACTCAGGAAGCCGCAAAAGGGCCTCAGGTGGTTATCAGAGGTCCCTTCCAGGCCTAGGGCTCTGGGTGGTGTCCTGTGGGGATGGCATCAGTGGGGCGGCCTCCACTTCCTCGCCAACAAGAAACGAGCCCTACGTCACTTCCGTGAATCCCTACACAGGCTGTGCTACACCTCCCTGGGCTGCAGACAGCAGCCTGATGGACCATGTCCTTCACCACTTCAGACCTTCATGGGAATGGTTCCAATGTGTTTATTCATTTTGGAGACATTATTGATCATCAGTATACATTTGTACACATTGATTGGCACACCCATCAGCTCCTCCCCGATCTGGAGTCTGCCCTAATTCATCCTTCTCTGAGGACTTGAAAGTTTCTGCCATTTGTTGCTGTTTGGTCACCGCCTAAGCACACACACCCACGCACGCACGCATGCACACACGCACATTCATGCACCACAGAAATCCCTACAGCCTTTTCAGAACTGATGGTCAATAAATGTATACAAAATGAATGAATACACTGGAAGCCACAAAGCGTTGTTCTTATTCAGCTACGATGGCAAGGGAGACCTCCCGGAGACCAGCAGGCATTAGGAGATTCTGTAGTGACTCTGGCATGAAATTAACATATAAATGCACATTTCAGACAACTACAGCCCTCTTCCATGATACGATTTCAGAAATGTGTCCGAGAATGTGGGCAGAATCAAAAAGCTTTCTAATAAGTCCTGGGAACATTGTGGCGATTTCTTCCAGAAGTTTTTAACATTTTCCTTAAATTTCAAGTTAATGGAATACCCAGTTGAGGTTGGACTGGGTCTCAAGCCATCAAAACCATAAATTGCTTCTTGGGTTGCATCAAAGATCGGGTAATTTATTTTAAGCTTTCATTTTTTAAAAAAAATTAAATAGAGGTGAATTTTTCATTGACAGTGAAACATAGACTAAGCCACGGATTAATACCTTCATAAAAATTTATCCAAACAGAGTGCTGCCTGCCTTATTTATGTTGAAGTCTACAGTCTGCACTGAAAAGGGGAAAGTACTTTCCTGGAATCCATTTGTATCTGTCACAGGCTGTATCTTGAGGAAATTGGCAGGCATTTGAAATGGAATAATTCCTTAGCGTTCTGTTTGGGTTGGAGTTCTTCAATACAGGAGTGGCTTGAAACCAGAATGGGGCACCTTTGCTTCTAGCAGTCACCTAACATTTCTTTCTTGCTTTTGTGTGTAATAAGTGCTCAATAAATGTTGGTTAAATTGAATCATCTTGTTCATCTTTCTTTGAGGTCTTCGAGGTTATCCGGTCTATTCTCAGACAAGGGAGCATTGTAAAAGCAGAAGTCTCCCGCTCGCCCCCTCTTCAGACTTCCCAGAGTTGGCTCTCTGAAACGCTTTTCAGATCTCTCCTCAGCTTGCAAAAGTCTGTGGAGTGAAACCGATTCTCCCGGCCCTCTCTACCTCCATTTCTGCTCTTCAAGACCCTGATGTTGCCCTCTAGTTTCTAAGTCCCTGGATGTTCCTGTTGCCTCCAGGGACTTCTCCCTGCCCTGTCCCAGCCTGCAGGAGTCCCTTCCCACTCAACAGGGCACAGTCCAAGCCTGTCACCCTCCAGCTGCCTCAGTCCCCTCTAGAGTGCCATGTGCCTGTCTTCCACGGTGTATTTGCAAACAGAAAAAAGAGTGATAGATCTTCTTGCGCTCTTAGTACCCTTTACAAATGTGTGAAAACATTCAGCTGCTGTAAAGTCTTTTGAAGAAAATAAGATCCAATTAGCGTTGACTTTTATGTCAGGAAAGCCAGGGTTTCAAAGGAATTCCTTTCACTTGTTGAACAGTTATTTTGTGGTGCCTGCTCCATGCCGGGCCCTGGAGGGCAAAAGCAGGCGCGAGGACGGCCTGTGGGGCACTGCCACTGCAGCCTGTGTTGCTGTCGAGGGTCTTCCTGCTATGGGACGGCGGCTCGGAGATGAGCTGGGGACTTGGAGCGGGTGGGCAGGGAAGTTGTGGGTGGTGTAGGCTGGGGAACGGGAGGTGGGCCAGCGGGATACCACCATACGGAAGTGCTTTGCTATTTTTTAAGGTTCACGAAGAAATTCAAACTAAGAAGAGCGCTGTCTGGAGCTAGTTGGAGGCCACTGGAGGGGAAGCCAGATCAAGTCACGCAGGAGCGAGGACGTGGCGTCGCAGGGCAACAGGCTGTTTTGTTTAAATGACTCCAGGGTCATCCTTTCCCGAGGCTTGGAGCCACCAAGACCTTCACCCAGGGCGCCTCCGCCACCCAGCATGTGCCACACATTCCCTGGCCAACAGGTGACACAGGTGATGCGCTGGGCTGCTCTCCCTGAGGTGGGTGGGAGGCTGGAGACAGCTTGGTCGGGCAGGGCGGGCCGAGGTGGGGTGCCCACTGTGCAGGGCACCGTTTCTAACCGACCATCCTGGAAGTGGCAGCCTGGCTGGAAGTGGTGGCCTGGAGAGAAACCCCAGATCTGTCAGCCCTCCCCCAGGCTGAACTGCAGCTGGCCACGGGGCGGTCTGATCAGGGTCGCCAGACTGGGGAGCTGCCCTGGCTCCAGGGATCACAGGCTAGTCAATCCCCAGCGTTGGGCCAGTCCTCCCAGGGAGGTCCTCTGGGGCCCGCTGGGTCGGACGAGGGCCTGGTCGGCAGAACTTGGGCCTCGTAGGGCCCGCGGGTGGCCCTGCCCTGCCCGGAGCCCCTCCGCGCCTCCGCCACGGCCACCTCGAGCCCGCCCCGCGGCCGGCGCCCCCTCGCGCCCCGGGCAGGCCCTGCACGTCTTGCGCGGCCCGCGGCGGCGGGGGAGGCGGGGCGGCCGGGCAGGCCGGGGCGGCGCCGAGTGGAGCCGGGCCGGGCCCGAGCGGTTGCGGGCGGGCTGGCGGCCGGCGGCCGGGGGCGCGGGCGGAAGATGGCGAACGTGGGGCTGCAGTTCCAGGCGAGCGCCGGGGACGCGGACCCGCAGAGCCGCCCCTTGCTGCTGCTCGGGCAGCTGCACCACCTGCACCGTGTGCCCTGGAGCCACGTCCGCGGGAAGCTGCAGCCCCGGGTCACCGAGGAGGTGAGCGGGCCGCGGCCGCCATGCGCCCCGCGGAAGCGCAGGCCGGGCGGCGTTAGGCCCCGCCCGGAACCCGGCCTGGAGCCCGCTTCCGTCCGCACCAGGGTCGGGCCATTGTCCCGGGCCGGCGCCGCCCGCCAGGCCGCGACACCTGCGCGCAGGCCTGCGCCCGGGGCCGAGTGGCAGCCGCCACCTGCCCTTCCGCGTGGCGCCCGGCCCCTGATCCCGCGCCAGTGGAAACAGGCCAAGCCCCAGCCCACGCGGGGGCCAAGTGTTCGAAGCAAAGGGGTCCTAGCCCGGCCCTCTGGCCCCTAGGCCTCATTCCACGAGTGTGGCAGGGCGCCAGGCAGAGACACAAGCACCCGGGGGCCGATGGGCTGCCCGGGAAGTGCAGGCGTGGCACGCAGGGCGGGCTCCTGGCACGCGGCCCGGCTTGAAGTCCACTCTGTCTCTTGTCTCCCTTCCGATCTAGCTCTGGCAGGCTGCTCTGGCCACACTCAATCCCAACCCCACGGACAGCTGTCCCCTCTACCTGAACTACGCCACCGTGGCGGCCTTGCCCTCCAGGGTGAGCCGGCACAACAGCCCCTCGGCTGCCCACTTCGTCACCCGGCTGGTGCGGACCTGCCTGCCCCCCGGAGCCCAGCGGTGCATCCTGGTGAGTGTGAGAGCGGGCCCCCGAGTAGTTCCGGGAGCCCAGCCTTCCTGCACCGCAGAGCCACTGCCCCAGAGCGCCTGCTTGTTACAATCCCTGTCGTGTAGACAAGGTGGCAGACTCAGTCACCTACCCCAGATTAGCTTGGCTGGCCCATCGGAGGCTGCAGCCGAGTCTGAGCCCCCGTGTCTAGCGCTCCTGTGCACTGAGGCACCTGACCACATCTGGTGGCCCGTGTCTTCTTTCTCTCACGTTTCAGGCTCCCATCCCAGGAAAGGCATAAGAGGTGGAGTTGTGGCTTCTGCAGGGGCCTCTGCTGTGGGTTTTATTTCCCAAGAGTTGCCGTCAGGTGGTGTCCCTGCCGGGCGGCTGCTGGGCATGCTGTGTGGCCCTCAGCCCCCGCCCTGTCTCCGCCCTTGTGCTGCAGATGGTCTGTGAGCAGTCAGACGTCTTTGCATCCGCCTGCGCCCTGGCCAGGGCCTTCCCACTCTTTACCCACCGCTCAGGGGCTTCCCGGCGCTCAGAGAAGAGGACCGTCACAGTGGAGTTTTTCCTGGTGGGACAGGACAACGGGCCAGTGGAGGTGTCCACGTTGCAAGTGGGTGTCTGGAGGTGCAGGCTGTTCCAGGTCCCCGGGAGCTCTTCCCTTCCATAATGGGGGATGGGAGGGTGTCCATGGTGGCCTCTCTCCCACGGGGCAAGCCTTGTTTCCAGAGTTTTGTCGTGTTTTGACAGTGTTACCTGTGCTTCTAGCCAGGCAGCTTCGTGGTTTAATACCCGTAATCCTTTGCCTGTGGGCATTGAATCCACAGAGGGAGCACTTTTACGTATGTTATTTTGCTTGATCCTAAGAATAATGCTTTGTTGGCAGGCAAGGTTGGAACTGATTCCTTAGGCCCATCTCCGAACACATGCCTGATGCTGAGCTGCCTTCCCACTCCCGTGGCCTTGCCCACCACCTCCCCTGCTCGAGCAGCCGGACCACACGGTCCTCTTCTAGCTTCAGTGCTTAAAAACCTTTCATTTCTGATGCAAGAGTCCCCCACCTGAGGACTTAGTGTCCACCTGCCTGGTCTGCTGTCTCCTCCCCAAACCCCAGTGAGCTCATAGCACTGGTCCAAAAATCCTTGCCCAGCCAGATTCCTTCTTGATCACTGATTTATTTATTATTATTATTTTTGTGTGGTACCAGGGATTGAACTCAGGACCCTACACTTGCCAGGCAAACGCTTATTCTGTTGAGCTATCTCCCCAGCCCCCAGATTCCTTCTTTAGAAAGAAGGAACTTGCTTCTCTCTGCCATCTTGAATGAGTTCTTTTTTTCTTCTTCACCAAAATTTTAAAAGCTGCCTGATGGCACTGTTCATCTTGCTTCCTGACTTTCTCCTCCCGAAAGCTAGCCCGCACCTCCTCGCCAGTGTTGCATTTGAGGCCTCTGCTGCTGGGCCAGAGTGGCGTCAGCCTTCCTGGGGGTGCAGCTGCTTGCCTGGAGCCTGTGCGCTCCCTTCACAGCCCCTCTGACCTGCCGCTCTCCTCCCTGGCGGGGGTCAGCCACCTGTGGGCCCCATCCTGCTAGACTCAGGTGACCCCACACACACACACCATCTCCGGGGAGTTCCTTGTGAGCTCCGGCCCACTGAGCACCAGAGCCCAGCCTGGAAGCCTGAGAACCCCCCGTGGTCCCCTCGCTGTCCACTCTTCTCATCTACTCCTGACCCCCTTCCTTTGCCTTCTCCCCACACCGACCCCTACGTAGCCTCCATGGCTCTTGTTGCCCCTCAGCCTGTCAAGCATGTTCAAGATCTGACACCCATGTAGCCGGCTTCCTTTTGCCTGCCAGGACCTCCTCCACAGTTCCCATCTGTGCCCCTGGTGTTCTAGGTCTCTGCACCTCCGAGCTCATCTTCTGAAGCTTCGATGGTGGGTGGATGGGCGGTCATTCTCTGCCAGCCTTGAGGCCCTCAGATGGCTTTATTCTCAGAATCTAGCACAGTGCCCTGGTCCTCACGTAAATGGGCAGAATGCACGCGTGAATGACCTCCTCTGGGGATGAGGGAGCCGAGGCCTGCCCTGCTCTCTCACTCCTCACTTTGTGCCAGCGCTGTGAGCTCGCTGGGGTTAGCAGGTCACACCTGCTTTCCACAAAGCCAGGCCTGTGGCCCTGACATGCTTCTCAGACAGGACGAGTGCTGCAGGTGGCAGGAACACACACACACACACACACACCACGCGCGCACGCACGCGCGCGTCTCATATCTGAGCTGTCACGTCCTAGGTCTCTACCTTTGAAACGTTGTGGTTTAATTACCCAAGACAGACAGTGGCTCTTGCAGGGACCAGACAGGCGGGGGTGGCAGCCAGGCTGGCAAATTGACCCCACTCCTGCCCTCCCTGACACGGTGGGCCTTTGGGAGGCGATGACGAATTCATTGTCACTATGTGCACCTGCGGGCCCTTAGCTGTTTGTCTCTTAATAGCGTCTCCTTCCGGCTGGCTCAGAGGCGCTGACGCAGCCAGCTGCCTGGAGCTTCTGAGACTTGGGGGTGGGCAGTGAAGGCCGAGGTGGGGCGGCAGGTCCTGGAAATGAGCTGAGCGCCAGGCCCCACGGGCAGAGAAGAGCAGGCGGGCCAGAGCCTTCCGGTTGGCTGGAGCCAGGGCAGGACCACTGTTGTCTTCCAGGTGCCATTTTCTGGGCACATGAGGCATCTGCATTTGCGCCACTTTCCCCACTACTGGGGTCTCGGGCTCCACACTTGAGGCCGGGTGGTCCACTTTCTCAGGTTCCTACTCTCTGCTGGGTGCTGAGGAGACACATACACTCCCCGAGGCAGGGCCTGGTCCCCGTGCTCTCCCCAGAGCAAGCTGCTCAGTGACAAAGAAAACAAAGGCAGCCAGCCTTGGGTGTCCTGGAGGAGCAGCAAGCTGGCCCCAGGGGCACATGTTGGAAAGCAGATCCCCAGGACTGAGAGAGCACGCAGCAGCCCCTGGAAAGACAGATAGCATCGAGAAGGTCT
>PVKN010022533.1:0-15113 GCA_004027915.1 Capromys pilorides
TGCATGTCAGTGAGGAGACACAGGGTCACAGGTGTGACAGTCACTCTGAACACTGGCCAGCTAAGTCTCAGAATCTACCCCCATCTGTACTTCTTTCCTGGTTGCACAAGGAAAATGTTTTCTGTGTCTTAGGGTGTCCGGTTGAAAGGGAGAATTTTCCCTGTTAGCTGGAGGCTCTTGGTTGCTGCGGTCCCTGCCATTTGTCCTTTCTGTGATGACTCTGCTCCTGGCCCTGAGACTGGCCTCCTGGCACACACCCCAGAGCCTCCCAACAGTCCCTATTGGGCAAAACTCATCACCCCACTGCTCCAAACTGCACCGTTTGCTCAAATGATCACTTTGGTGCAGAGCCTGCCATTGACAGGGGAACCAGAACAATCGCCTTGGGAGCGAGAGGTGTCAGGAGGGCTCCTGCGAGGAGCTGGGGAGTCTCGAGGACAGACACCAGCCTGTCTCTTCCCCAGTGCAGCCGGGGCTGACAGAGACAGAGCTGCGGCTCCTCCCCGGCTCTGGACTTTCAGACCACAGAGATCTGCATGCAGAAAAAGAACTCCCGCATGCCTCTGCCGGCCATGAATCCAGCATCTCAGGAAGCCTGGTGCCAAGCTGGTTGGTATTGGTGTCTTGGCTCACACAACTCCATGGTAATGATGCTGTTCAGCAGGGCTGCTGTCCTCTGAGTACAGGGTGACACGCCACCGGCATGCCAGGAGCACAGGTTTTCATTTGGGAATTTGCAACCACAAGGCTGCTTGCGCACTTGTCACCACATTTTAAAAATGATTCGCAATACGGTTGTACTACAGGATTTTTTTCTTTCTGCCATACGGTGAATTACATTACCCTTTTGGTTGCATTTGTCGTTAACGATGGAGAGTTATCTAACCCGGCTCCTCCTCCCTTGTTCATTTGCGGGTTTTGTAGCTGGGACCTATCTGTGCCTGTCTCCTGTGCGACCTCATCTGCTTAAATGTCATTTGTCCCCATGAGATCCCATATCTTCTGAAGCAAAAAGTGGAGATTTGTTGTTCACAAAATCACGAAGTTAGCTTCAGGGGGCGGTGTCCTAGGTCTCAGTGCTGCCTCCAAATATCGTCTCTCTGCTATGGGAGTGTTTTCCCCTCCTGATGTTGATGTCATTTTTATCATTCTATGATGCTAAGGGAATCATTAACAAAAAAAGCCCCTGAGCCCCTGTTAGGTCCAAGTTTGCACCAAGGCAGTGAAGCAACCTTATGTTTTCACAACTGCTAACATCCGGGTCCTTTGTAATTCTTTCTCTCTCAAAGCCACGCACCACTTGTTCTCCCACCAGATTTCACACAGTTGATGCCTTCTCTACTGTCCCTTTTAGCTTAGATGTCATCTTTTCCAGACAGGCCTCGTGTTACCCAAAGGTAACTCCTTCCCTACTTTGTTCCTCCACCTCCCTCCTTTTGTGCCCATAGAAACTACCCTTTTATTTTTTTCTGTTTATGCCTGCCTCGTTCTAGAATCTGAATTCCTGGTGGCCTTACTCATATCCCTTGCAAGCATGGGTGGTATCTAACATGTACTTAAGAAATACTTGTTAAGTGAGTGAATAATAGATGAGAAAGAAATGAACCGTTGCTAAGTCAAGCGGATCAGCTTTATCAATGGAGCATATGCATGTGTCCTCCAAAAGTACCCAAGAGTATCCACAGAGCTGTCAAGACCCCAAGAACTTTTGGAAACAAAGTCTTTCCTGGACACAGTTCTGATTCCTAGAGATGCCAATAAAATTCTATGTCTGCTGTTCTGAGGAAGCTCTAGGGCTAAGGGAGTGGGATGGGCTTGGGCTCAGGAGTCCTATCTCTCCACTCAGACTCTGCTACTTAGTAGGTTTGTGTCTCCGAGGAAGAAATCACTCCTGTGATCCCCAGCCCTCTTGTCTGTGATAAGATAACAAGAAGAAAGAGGAGAAATGGGAATCTTTATGTATTTCTGGTGGGAGTACAAAATGGGGTGGCCATGATGGAAGACACCAGTATCTCGAAGAATTGCAACAGCACATCCCAGGATCCAGCAATTGCTCTTCCAGATATATAGGGATAAGGATTAAGACCAAGGACCTGAACTATGAATCAGGGCTGGCTTCTGGCTGTTATGAATAATGCTGCTATAAACGTGGGCATCCATCCATGTATTTGGACTCCACTACTGATATATATGAGATATATTCGTATGATATATACATTATATATGTTATTTTTTACTTCTAATGAATGCAAAATAGTGATAGAAAAAAACAGTGTTAGAAAAGATACAAGCTGTCATTAAACAAAGTAATAAGAACTCAACAATGGTTACTATATTATACGAAGCTATCTTCAAATTAGTTGCTCAGATTAGAGCCAGGTAGGGCTGGTAAGATAGCTCAGCAGACTAAGCACCTGTTTAGGTAAGTGCAGGGACTGGGGTTCCCTTGGCACCACATGCCCTGCCATCTCTGCCCCTGGGCGTGCTGAACTGGCTACAGAGACATGGTGTGGTAGTGCACGCCTGTAATGCCAGCACCAGGGAGGCTGAAAACAGGAGGATCTCTATGGGTTCGAGCTGTGTACCAGATACATTAAAAATAAAAATGGGAACCAGGTATATATATGGATAGGCATGTTCATAGCAGCATTATCTGCAATTAGAAGAAGATAGTCGTAATTCATATGTTGTACAAGAAAAGAAATATCTTGGGCCTTTTCTTTCCTGGACTTGTGTTTCGCCTATCCTGGCTAATAGACCCCCCTTCTTTTGTGCATTGATGAGTGGAGAAAGTGTCCCACGTACACACCATGGAACACTGGCCCACCTTAAAAAGGAGGGAAGTGACGTGTTACAACATGGATAAACTCTGAAAACACCGTAAGTGAAATGTGCCAGGGCAAAGGACAGAGACTCCACGGCACCTCCCGTGAAATACTTAGGAGAGTCACATCGTAGAGCCAGCAAGTCCTCTGGAGGCTGCCTGGCCCCGGCAGGAGGGAGATGTGGGAAGCTAGTGATTAATGGGTGTAAGCTTGCAGGGAGGAATGTCGGGCAGTCCTGGAGCTGAAAGGTCACGTCGGCCGTACAGTACGTGAGCGCGTCTAGCATCGCTGAGTTCTGCACTCGGAAGGCTTTACTCCCTGCTTACATGGTAACCCTAAGGCATTTAAGGCCTTGCACTTCTCTCTCTTTTTTCCTTCCCTCTTCTTCCTGTAGCTGGGACAGCTAGCTGGCTGCTGCAGATTCACTGCTATGGCTTAGAACTACAGTGTCCCCACAAGCTCTGAAGCCCTCGGAGGCAGGGTTTTTGGAAGGCCACCGAATCACAGTGATGCTACACCTATTTGTGAATCAGTCTCTGCGTGCTCTGTTCAGAGGCAGGGCCTGTTAGAGGCAGGTCACCAGGGTAGTGACCTGGAGGGTGCGGTGTCCTCTCTGGCATCTCCGTTCACTCTCTGATTCCTGTTCGTCATGATGGGAGCAGTTCTCCTCCACCAGACCCTCCCACCATTCCTGCCCTGCCTTGGAGTCAGCCAAATCCTCTGAAAACCATGAGCCAAAGTGAACCTCGCACCCCGGTGAAGAGCTGTGGGTATTGAGTGTTATGTTTCAGGGACGAGAACGTGACTATGACAGGCAAGCTCTCCTTCCATGGTGCAGAGCTGTTGCCCTGCCAGGTTTCCTGTGTCTAAGTGGAGCCATTGGCCTGCTCTGGGAAAATGGAATGGTCACCTCTGGGCCAACGTGTCAAGCATCCATTGCGACTTTCCCCATGACCTGCTCCTTGTTTTCAGTGTTCATAGAGGCCGCATATGGAAGACAGCAGTGCTGCAGGAGGAAAGAAGGCTGGATTTCTGGGTTACATTTGAATGCAAGCTACTCAACCAGGAGCACGTGATTCATATTTTGCATGAGCAGAAAATACACTGAGTTTATGCTCAGCCTATACCGACTAACACACTCCCCTACCTTTGTTAAATATTTCTTAGTCCCTGACATTTTCCAAGCACCATGATGAACACTAGGAACATGAAGGCAGAGGAAACACAGCCCCTGAACTCAAGAAGCTCACAGTAAAGAAGAGATGGAGTTATAGTTATGTATTTTTGCTACAGAATGTTAAGCCTACTTGACTGGTGTGTATTCAGTATCACCATGGAAGAGAAGACTAGGCAGCCAGCCTGCTGGGGGTGGGAATGGGGGTGGAAAGGCTTATTAGAGGTCAAGCAGGTGACAAGAGTCCCAAAGAGATGAGCATGAAGAAAGGTAGAAGGGGAGAAATTAAATCTGTGGGGCAGGAAGGGATCACAAACAGGGACATCTTTTTTTTTTTTTTTTTTTTTTTTTTTTGGTATTTTAAGGGAAGGGTCTATAGGGTGTTCAGGGTCTCACTACTAGATAGGACTCATAGTGATTTGCCTGTTTACAGCCTCCCAAGAGTTGGGATGACAGGCACACGCCACCATGCCAAGTCTCAATTGCTGTCTCATCATGCCCTGGGGGGCGGGGCCAGGCACAGCAGGACCAGGGATCAAATCCCTGGCCTCTGGGCCTGCTTGTAGGTCTTTAACCCACCGAGCTATTTTTCTGGCCTGGGGGACATCTTGATGAGCTATTAATGTGACTGTATTGGACAAGACACTCACTCAGAAGGCACAATTAGGACAAAGCCTGACATGTAATTAAAGCTCTATTCAAAAATAAGAGTCTTCGGATGGGATTACAATACCTTTAACTCTCTAGGGAAAAATCTTACTGGCACTCAGCTTGGAAGGTCTATTTTCACAAAAGGGTTTGATTCCAATGGAGCACAGCTCTATTTAAGGAGAACAAAACTGCTATTTTAGAGACAATTACATGTTTTTTGCTTCCTGTGTGCTGAGAAATCTGCTTTTTATGGGACAGCACCTGCTCTGCAGAGTTCCAATAGTTGGTGAACAACAGGCCTCATTAAATTCTACCTAAACTCATGCTATGTTACTTGGAATCCTAAAAGACCGCCAGTATTCAGTGGTTTTGAAACTACAAGATTCAGGCTCCTGAGGTTTTGCATAACACAGCCACAGGCGCTAGTCTGAATTCTCCAGATTCCCCGTCACCTGTAGTATTGAGATGAACTCTGCATCCTGTTGCAGCCTGCCGTGGAGCAGTGTCCTCCTGCTCCTGGTGTGTGGGTTGTGACGTGGAGTTTGCTTTGGTGATATTGGGCACGTGACAGGAGCAGAGGCTCGAGATGTGTTCGAGCCACTGGAGTCACCCACCTTGCTCTATCTCAGGGAGAAGCCTACGTTCCCAGGAAGCCCGATACTTCCACGCTGGGCTTGGAATCCCAGAAGTTTTATTTTTCCCAAGGCAAAGGATTCCATTTCCATCTTTCAAGTTCAAGGACATCATCTCTCTGTGTGTAGCATGTCTGGGGCACCTGGATTGCAAAGCCTGCCCCAGAAAGACAAGACAAGCCAGTGTGCAGGGACACTGGTGGGGGTCAACATGGCAAGATAAGAGTCATGTGTCCTGGGAGGGACACAGTGCTACTGAATTTGCCAACTCTCAAATGTTGTCACGCTACATAAAAATAAATGAACCAAGGATGGGGCCAGGGAGATAGTTGCATGGCACAAGTGCCTCCCTGGCAAATGCAAGGTTGTGAGTTCGAACCCTGGTCCCACCAAAAAAAAAGAAGAAGCCAAGGATGGTGGTGGGCACCTATAATCCCAGCCTTCCGGGAGGCTGAGGCAAGAGGGCTACAAATTCAGGCGCAGGCTGGGCAATTTGGTGACTTAGTGAGATACTCTCAAAATTAAAAAACAAACAAACAAAAAATCGTAGTGTTTTGTTTGTGTTTAAGTGTATTTATTGGATACAGCATCTCACATGGTACCAGAGACTAAGCTTGGGTCCTTGGGCTTGTCGGGCAGGTACTTAGACTGCTGAGCTATCTCCCTGCCCCCGCCCCCAATTTTTTTTAAAGGCTAAGACGTGCCTTCTGGTTAAGATTAAGCACAGTAGATGCAGGCAAGATGGCGGCCTAGCGTAGCAGCAGCAATAAAATGGGCGATGTCGAAGAGAGCGCTCTTGAAGCATTTATTTCCAGTCCAAAGTGGAGCTTTATCTCATGTTTGCTGTAAATCTACGTATTCTTCTCTTCCAGATGACTATGATTGCAAAGTAGAGCTTGCTTTGACATCTGATGGCAGGATGATAGTATGCTACCACCCTTCTGTGGACATTCCATATGAGCACGCAAGACCTAGGCCTCAACTAGAGCCTGTCCATAATATCGAAGAAACACATGATCAAGTGCTGAAAACCAGATTAGAAGAAAATGAAAATGAATTCCTTGAGCAAGGACCCATGACAGAACAACTTAGCAAAATGTTCTTTACGACATGGTATCGTTGCTATCCTGGTGCAGAGTAGCACAGACGTCGTATGGAACTGAATCCTCCAGAAGACTGATGGTAGTGAGATTCATGAGAGAATTAAAGAGAAATGGTGTCCTGTGCTTCGTTTGCCACTGGAGGAAATACACTGATACTGTATGTAACAGTCAAATAATAGAATGTCTTTTCACATAAAAAAAAAAAAAGATTAAGTACAGTAAAGGCCAGGGTGCAGCTTAGTGAAAAGGCCCTAGGTTTATTCTCTGATATTGAAAAAAGAAAAATGAAAAAGAAAGCTCTCTGTTTTTAAAGCCACTTTGCCTGCATGTTCTCTTACGACAGTGGGTTGGCCTTAGTAGGTGGGTCAAGAGTGGTACGTTCCAGGACTTACCTCGCCAGAGGTGCTTCAGGTTATAAAGACGTCATAAGGGAAACATCAACCGATGCTCCCACCTTGCACACGAAGCTCCTAGTCATCCGTGGTTAGATGTTGCTGCTGAAAGAGATCTTCGGCAGCTGGGTCATGTTTTACTTCTTTGGTCTGAATAAATCATTTTGTTTCGGCATTGTACCCTGTCCCATGCTTTGTCCCCTCTTTTCCAGTGCCATTTTCTTGATGGAAGGAAACATCTCAGCGTGCAGAAGTTGTGTGTTTTATTGGTCAAGAGCTTCTCAATTAGGCTAATAAATAACTAATAGCCATGAGCAGCTCTTACCCCTCAGTCACCACTGGAGGTCAAAGCCCATGTGGAAGGAGCAGAGTCTGCAGGGCCAACCGGTTCTGAGTTCAAATCTTCCCTACCTGGGTGACCTTGAGCAACTCACTCAAGCTTTGGTCTCCCCATCTGAGAAGCGGAGACAGTGAGATGGCCCTTGTATGTGAGAAGCGAAGTAGAAAGTCCCGGCACATAGTAGGTGCCTTGTAAACAATCATTGTCTTCTGCTTCACCCTCAGTGGGAAATGTGTCCTTAATTGTCAGGAGCACTAGGCTAAAAACTCGTTAGCAAAACAAGATCACACCTTATAGCTAAGTTCAGTAACCGTCATTTTTTGGAAAATAGAAGCAAGACAGGGCCATCCTCTTGGAAGGACTCTGTGTTCTCAGGAAAGAAGCCAGGATATTAATAGAAGGAGGCATCATAGCTCTCCCCTCCTCTGTCCCCCAATGGGTGTATTCATGTTTTAATTTTGAATATATGGTGAGCACTCCTCTTTGAACATGGCAAGTTATTTTTAGACTCTCTGCCATTCAGACTTAGGAGTAACACTTTTTTCTTTTATGCCTGTTCTCAGTGCCATTTCCTTCAGGATGTCTCTTCCTGTCTTTGTAGTCAGGCTTTTCAAGGGAATCAATCTAATACAGGACACATCATTTATAAGATTATAATTGTCACCCAAAGAATCAAGTGCAGAGAGAGGGCAGGAAATCTGTCCACCTACTAAGGACCCAAAGGATCCAGTCAAGGCCTGGGTCCCATGGCGATGTCCTGCACAGGTACAGCTGAAGAGCTGAAGCCCACAGCAGTGTTCTCCATGAGTCCAGCTCTAGAGCCCAGGACAATGTCTCATGTGAGTTTGGGTCAAGGAACTGCTCTGGGAAGGCCCAAAGGTCAGTGGTGGAAGCTAGAAAGTCTGGATGAAGGATCTGTGCCAGCAGGCTGAGGGATCCGCACTGCTGCCAGGAAGCAAGGCTCAAGGTAAGGACCTGAGCTCCTCCAAAGAGCGCCATAGCTCTTCAGCAACAGTGAGGTCCTGAGCTCCTCTGATGATAAGAACAGCCGAGTTCATATTAGAAATACCAGCTTGACAAGCTCCTCCAAGAGACCCAGCAGCGCGCTATCTTCCCCTGCAGTTCTTTTTTATGCTGTTGGCAACAACCCTCAGGTGGGCCTCCCACACCCAGCACCATGCTGACTCAGTTCAGCTGGGTGTAACAAGTTGAGCCCCGGTTGTCAACCCACCACACCGTCATGTGTGAGATTACTGTTGGGTTGCCTGGGGTTGATGATATCAGTTTTCCCAGTAAGGATGCGTATACACACAAAACTTCTAGTAGAGGCGTTGGATGAGGCTGCTTGGAGGAATTCGGGCTGTGTGGCCCAGATGGAAACTTCCTGTCTCCACACAGCTCCTGACACTGTTTCTTTCTTTCATCACTCCAACAATATGTGAAGATAAGGGACTGGCTTTGGTCCCATGAACTAATGGTCTATCCCACATGTTAAGCAACTTATGACGTCAAGGGCATGGGTGAGTATCTGGAATAAAAGAAGACATGAGTAGGATCATCACCCTCTTCTAGAAGACAAAATTAGGCATAGGTCACTGACCATGCATTCACTGTGTGTCAATTCTGGGCCATGAGAGGGCTACGTCAGAATCTTAACTTCAAGGAACTTATATTTTAAGAAAGAAAATCAGTAACAGGTAGCATAGATGAGCTCTGGAAAACAAAGCAGGAAACAGTCTGGAGAGTATACTGCACGTATGTTGGGAGCTGGTAGAGCCTCACCAAGGCAACACTGAAGGGAGGTACTGAGATGAGGGACCTGGGGCTCAGGCAGTAGAAGCAACCTGTGGAAAGGTCTTAAAGTGAGAATCTGCCCAATGCTTTGTAGGAAAAGCTAGGAGCTAGCAAGGGTGGTCCGGGGTGATCCTCAGATGGTTGGGGGAGAGTGGGAGGTGCTGACTGGGTGGGGTTGCATCACAGGAAGGACCTGAGCTTCTAGGCCATGTAGAACAGGAAGCTGTGATTCTGAGCCATGAGTTGACTTGTTGGAAAGATTCCTTGGGGCCGGGGAGGTGGCTTAGTGGTGGAGCACTCGCCTGGCAGATGCAAGGCCCTAGGTTCAGTTCCCAGCATGGACCCTGGTGGGCATGGGTTGCACCTGGGCAAGGGGGGAGGTACAGAAGGAGACAGGCACAAAGGTGTTGCATGCTGGTGTGGCACAGCAGATCTAGGGAGGAGTGGAGACCTTCTAGATCATATTTGGAAGTCAGAACCAACAGAATTTCTTGATCAACCCAGTCTGGCATAAGAGGGTAATGGAGTAAAGTTTCAAATAGGACCCCAGGGCCTTGGGCTTGAACAACTGGACAGATGGCGTTGCACTGACTGGAAGGAGTGACGTGGCTGGGAAGGGAATGGGGTGGAAAGAGCAGAAATCTGGTGTGGCTGACTGCTGCCTCTTTAGGTTCCCATTGGGGACACTGGGCGATAGCTGCTCACAAGGGTCTGGAAGTGAAAGGTCCTAAGGCACCCTTCCCAGGGTCAAAATGATGATGCTCAGTATGTCATACCCTCCTGTCCCTTGTCCCCAGCTCAAATTTTGTTCACAAATACTGCGCAGAAGAGCACCACTGATTGATAACCCTTTGCGGCTTCCCTTACCAGTATTAGAGGTGCTTTATTAAAAGAAAGACAAAAACAATAAAGGTCTTGGTCCAATATCTTAAAAAAACAAAAACAAAAACAAACAAAAAAAACCCCTCAGCTTTATAAAGAAGGCAATGCAGGGGCCAGGTTCCATCCCCAGCCCTGCCATGCTGGCCCCGCCCCCACGTCATGCTGAGACGGCTATTGAGACTGGGCCTGGTGGTGCGAGCCGTAATCCCAACGCTTGGGAGGCTGTAAACAGGCAGATCACTAAGAGTCTGATCTAGTAGTGAGACCCTGAATACCCCATAGACCCTCCCCTAAAATACACAATAAACAAATAAATAAAATAAAGAAGGCAACATACTTATGGATCCAGTGTCTTTCCCTGCCTTTCAAACTGATAGCCAGTGTGTGTGTGTGTGTGTGTGTGTGTGTGTGTGTGTATGTGTGTATGTGTCCAGCCTCACTCCGTTTCTCGTTTCTCGGTGTTCTCTCACTAGCCCTCCGACCCACGCCCCAGGGCACGGTGCCTCTGGCAGCTGTCCTCCACCTCCCCTCCTCCCCTCCCTCCCACCCAGCAGTCCTTTTGCGTTCTCCTCTCCAGCTTTTTCCTGTACTTTCCTTTCTGCAAAGCCTCGACTCCCTTCTTTCTCAACCTTGCCTCTAATCATTCAGGGCAGGCCAGCTTCCATAGCCTCCTTTGAATAATGGAGGAGATGGGGTGGGCACAAAGGTTTCCTGGACCGGACTTGAAATTAGGTCAGGAAGGCAGAGCTGTGGTGGAGCCTCAGGTGGTTTGCTGGCCTCGGGGCTCCTGGGTGAGCGCAAGGCTCCGAAGTGTCCAGGGAGCTTCTACTTTGTTAAGGAAGGTAGCTAGGAACCAAGAGGAGCCTTCCATCTCTGCCTTCCTGTGTATTTAGTACAGGGTCTACAGTGTCTCACTACACAGATCCGACTTTTACCGATCTGCCTGTGTTCAGCCTCCTAAGCGCTGGGATTACAGGCAGGCGCCACCATGCCCAGTCTCAGTCGCCCTTTTAGCGTGCCCCGGGGGGGCGGGGCTGGCACTGCACACGGGGGATCGAACCCAGGTCCCGGGTCCCTAAACAGGCACTTTAATCTACTGAGCTACGTGGCTGGCACTGGGCCTTGCCTTTTTTTCCCCACATTCACGACTGGCACGGTCTGCGCAAGTCTTCCCAAGATCCCTGGCTTCTGGGGCCGGCACCAAGCGGGGCTCGCTGAGCGTTTCCTGCAGGCTTGCTGGTGGTTGCAGGACAGGCACTTGGGAGCGACAGCTCAGGTGTGGCCACGTCTTGCTGGAGGGCTTCTCGGCTCCATCTTCCCTGCTGGTTCAGCTGATTTCTTGGCTTCCTGCTTGCGAGCAGCTGGGAAACTGGGCATGGAAATAATCCCAGCCTTTGTTCGATAACTAGCAGACACGCAGGCGAGACGAGCCAGGAGCTCGGCCAACTCCCTTAAGGAGCGCGGGCAGAGGGCTGCCAGCGGGAGGGCAGGAGACGGGCCAAGCTGGCATCTCCAGCAGCTGGGGCTCTGACCCCTAACATAGCCCATGCTTCCCGGGGCTTCATTAAGAATGCTTAAGGGAACTGAGAAGGCTTTTTATAGGCATCCTGCTTCAGCCCCGGGAAGGGAGCTGAAAGCAAGAAAATATTTCTGGAGTGGAAAGATCTTTAGAAATGTCCTTGCCTAAATATTTTATTTAGTTCTTCCCTGCAGGACATATTTATGGAGGAAGGATTTTCCCTACACTCCAGAGCTCAGAAGGGTGTTGTATGCTTAGGTGTCAAGGAGACGGGAGGGGCCCAGCTTGGGAGAGGGCACCCCGCAGCCTGTGGAGAGTTCTGGAATCACTAAGCCCGCGGCTGCTAAGCACCATGCACCAATAGTGCCCAGGTCCTGCAAGGACCTCACCCACACTCACTGTTTCCATGGAAACAATAGCAACTTCCAGGGCAAAAGAGAAGGCAATGGATGGACCTCACCCCGGCAGAAATACAGGTCTGGTTTTCCTGCGCCTCTGCAGCTGAGGCCAGCCTTGCCTGGTGTGCCTTGCATGGGCTCTGGAATAAGGAGCTTAAGGCGCGGTGCTCCGTGGGAGGGAGGGGGGACCTCCTTCCTGAGCGTGGGGGAGTGCAGCAGGAAACCGGTTTCAGCCTGCAAGTCATGACCGGCCACCCGCGGGCCTGCAGCTCCCGGGGACCCCACACTGAGTTCCGCTTAAGTGGGCCCCTTCTCGGTTTCCGGTGTAACTGTCTGGACTTCTAAATTACAGGGGGAACAGCCCGGGAACACAGAAGCTGTTCTCGCTTGCTCTCTGGCCTGACGCAGCCTAGGGGAGCTGGGAATATGAGGAGGGCTCCAGCCTGGCCTGTTCGAGCTCGCTGTTTCGCCCAAGAGCACAGAGATCTGAGGAAAGGGTGCAGACTCGTTAGCAATTATGAGTAGAATAGAGTCATACCCCCTTTCGGGCTCACCGAGTGTCACTGTCACGCTACGTTGGCTGGCGCATGTTTCCACGACCTGAGTGCCTCTTGCAGAGAGCTGATGTGGGAGGACTCCAGCCACAGGGGTCAGAGTCCCAGGTTCTAGTCCCAGTTCTCTGTCTGTGAGCTGTGTGACCTTGGGTGAGTTGGAGGCCTTCTCTGGGCTTTGTGTTAACTATTTATAAGGCAGGAGCAGGGAAACATAAGAGGAATTTCCCTCTATTTTTCTTTATGGCGGTGAAAATAAGTAACATAAAATTCATCATCTTAAACATTTAAATGTACAGTTAGACAGTGTTCACATTGTTACAAAACAGATCTCCAGGACGGTTTTTTGGTTGCCAATCTGAAACTCTATACTCATTAAACAGCTTCTGTTTTCTTCCGGGCTGCCCCTGATAACCACCATTGTGCTTGTTTCTGTGAGGCGGACTCCTCTGATTATATACAGGGAATGGTTCAATGTTTATCTGTTTAGAACAAGTTTATTTCACTTTGCATACCTTCCTCAAGTCTCCTCTGTACTGCAGAATGTAAAAGAATGTTCTTTCTTCTTAAGGCCAAGATGTATATGCATATACATATATATATACATATATATATATATATATATATATTATACATATATATGTTGTTGTTTACCCATTCATGCATAGATGTACACTGTACAGCTGAGTTACTTCTACTTCTTGGCTATTGTGTTCCTACCCACATGGGTGTACAAGTGTCTGCTCAAACCTTTTTCAGTTCATTCGATATTGCCCAGGATGAGGACTGCTGGATCATAGGGTAGTTCTATTTTTAATTCTTTAACAAATTGTTGGGCTAGAAAGATGGCTCAGTGGCATAAGCATCTGCCTGGCACGTATAAGGTCCTGAGTTTGATCCCTGGTACCCAAAACCAAACCAAAACAACCAAACAGAAAACCTAATTGTTACACTGTCTTCGCAGGGGTGGTCCTGTTTTATGCTTCCACTCGTGGAGCACTAGGGTTAGAATTTGTCCATGGTCTTGTCGACACTGGTTATTTTTTCGTTCTGTGAGAAAAGCCAACCTGACGGGTGTGAGGTGCCGTGTGGGGGGGCTTCCGTTTGCCTTTCTCCAAGGATTGCTTGGTCACGCTGAGCTTCCTGCTTCCCCTTCCCCCTTCCCGAGTGGAGTGGGCTTCGGCTCCTCACCCTCAGCCCTCGGGGCTGGGTCTTGGGAATTCCTGCCTCCCTTGCTCCGCAGAGCTCTTGGCAGGCTGTGCCCCCCCCCCCCACCACCACCACTTGCCTCTAAAAGTCTTAGGCTCCGCGGCTCACACCTCGTCCTGCGTCAAGCCTGTCTCGTGTCTTTTTCCCAGCATGCCCCATCCTTTGCATACGATTTGGGCAGCAACTCATGGCTGATCCCTTCCCTAAATTTGCCGGTGGATGCCCAGCGTGCATGAGGCCGGCAGGTGCAGCCCAGGGCACTTTACTCGGCCTCTTCCTGCTGGGCTGGTGTGGCGCCAACCTCACGGGGGTCACCGCACCCTGACAACAGTGCCCCTCCACGCTGTCCGCTCCTTCACCCCATGGCTTTGCTAACTCAGGGCATGTCCACAGCCTCGATTACTCCATGGGCCCTGCTGCCCTCTCCTCTGGTGTCCCTGCCCTCACACAGCGCCAGGTTGTGTGCTCACATTCCTCACACTGTTTACTCCCAGCCCTGCCCTTTTTCCCTTCTGCTTTGCAGCATGAAATATTTCACCCTTCTTCGACATCGCCATTTCCACTGGAGCCTCCACCCCTCCTCGCCTTCTGCCCGGCCTTCGCAGCGGCATCCTCTCCCTCCAGCATCTTCCTTTCTTCCCCAGTATTGGGCTGTGGGCCTCAGTCTCCACATGAGCTACAGCCCAATCCCTTTTACAAGTTTTATTTTAGCATAGGATTTTCCCTAAGTTGCCAAGTTGCCCACGCTGTGCCAGGCAGGTCTTGAGCATGCAGTCCCCCTGCCCAGCACCACCAGGGCTGGGGTTCCATGTGTGCAGCACCAGGCCTGACTCTGCCTGGCACCTCTGCCCTCTTCCTCTCCCCACCCAACTGTGCTCAACTCCCTCCTTCCTCCATCCTTCTCTGGGCCCCGTTCCCCACCCAAGTGTCTGTCCGGCCTTGTTCCTTTGCTCCAACTCTGGCGAAAGATTTTCTTTGTGCTGATCTCCTTTATACTCTTCAGTCCCCTAAAATCTGGCCTCTTTCCCTAAGGTATTTTGGTGCGTGAAAAGTTAGGGTAAGTGCGCCTGTTTGCTTCCAGGGGCTCCGTGGAGACCAAGTTGCCCATTATGAATTCAACACAAGGTGTGTGAACCTGAGGGGCGGGGTGACCTTTGCAACCTGCCTGAGAAACAAAGGCAGGGAAGGGCCACTGAGTGCCAGCCTGGGTGCCCTGCTTGCAGTTTTACCTGCGCAGTAACTGGAACATAGATGAAGCAACAGACCTAGTGTGCGTGAGACCGCAGGTTCCTCGTCCAGTACTGAACAAAGAAAAAGAGGAGGAGAAAGGGAGGGGAAGTAGGGAAGGAGGAGGAGGGACAGACAGAGGAGCAGAGGGTGGGGAGAGGGAGGAGCTTCCTTCCGGTGTTGCCCCCAACTCCCAGCTCGGTGTTACTGGTACAGTGTGAGAGTGGAGCACATGGTCAACAGCCGCTTTCAGCTTTGCCACACAATAGAACTTCTCCTAGCAATGGCTCGAGTTTCTCAGTGCCTTGGAGACGAGCCTTTCAAGCAGCGCTGACAAAAAGGCTTGTGTTTTCCACAGAGCGTGCTACACAAAGATCAACCCAAACTTTGAAAAAAAGACATTGAGTTCCTTTCAT
>PVKN010022534.1:0-15123 GCA_004027915.1 Capromys pilorides
GCACATATGGCACATGGATCAGTCCACCCTTCCTTCTACCTTCCATCTTCCCCGCTCCCTCTCACTCTTCAGTTCACCTCCTAGTCCCTAATAGTTCCTTGAATGATAATTTTATAAGTGACTTCATCACAATGCAGACATTTCCTTATATTTCTAATTTGCTAAATGTTATTTATCAGAAATGGGGGGCAGGTGGGGGGCTGGTCAGATAGCTCAGCAGGCTAAAGTGCTTGCTTAGGCAGAGCGCAGTGGCCAGGGTTTGATCCCAGGCATGTAGTACTGGCCCCGCCCTGGGGGCAAGCTAAGATGATGACTGAGACTGGGCATGGTGGCAGCACCTGTAACCGCAGTGCTTGGGAGGCTGAAAACAGGAGAATCACTAAGAGTCTGATCTACGTAGTGAGACCCTGTAGACCCTGTACTAAATACATTAGAAGAGAAAAAATGAGTGTTAAATTTGGTCAGTGATTTTCCTGTATCTGTTAAAATTATTTTTGTGGTTTTTCTCTTTTATTTTGTAAATATGGTAAATTACACTGACTTACATTCAAGTGTAAAAGCAAGCTTTTGTTCCTCAAATAAAACTGCTTGTACTTCCCATCATTGCCTATAGACCGGAAGTCAGAAACAGTTCTTTTTCTCATCTTGCAAGATGACAGGTGAAAAAACTGAGAAGCCAAACGATAAAGAGAAGAAACTTGAAGCCAAGAAGGCTTCTGCCAGTGGTACTGGTAAAAAGAGTAAGGTAAAGGTAAAAGAGTCCAAGAAGGAACAGCCCCACTGCAGCCAAAATCCTGTCCTGGTTAGAGGAATTGGCAAATACTCCCAATCTGCCATGTAATCTAGAAAGACACTGTACAAGAGAAAGTACACAGCTGCTAAATCAAAGGTTGAGAAGAAAAAGAAGGAGAAAGTTCTTGCTACGATCACAAAACCAGTCAGTGTGGACAAAAATAGAGGTACACAGGTGGTTAAGCTTTGGAAAATGCCTAAATACTACCACACTGAAGATGTGCCCTGAAAGCTCTTGAGCCATGGCAAGACACCCTTCAGTCAGCATGTGAGAAAACTTCAAGCTAGCATCACTCCTGGCACCATCTTTATCATCCTCACCAGGCATCACAGAGGCAAGAGAGTGGTCTTCCTGAAGCAGTTGGACACTGGCTTGCTACTTGTAACTGGGCCTCGTAGCCTTAACCATGTTCCTCTACAAAGAACACACCAGAAATCTGTCATTGTCACCTCTACAAAAGTTGGTATCAGCAAAGTGAAAATCCCTAAACACCTCCCTGCTGCTTACTTCAAGAAGAAGCTGGGGAAACCCAGAAACCAGGAGGGTGAGATTTTGACACCAAGAAAGAGAGACCAGATTTCAGAGCTGTGCAAGGTGGATGAGAAAGCAGTGGACTCACAGATTTTAGCAAAAATCAAAGCTGCTCCTCAGCTCTAGGGCTACCTGCAATCCGTTTTTGCTCTGACAAATGGAATTTATCCTCATAAATTAGTGTTCTAAATTTCTTACTGAGAACCTAATTAATAACTGACACATTAACAAAAATAAATAAATAAAACTGCTTTGTTCTGATATACTATTTTCTTTAAATATTGCTGGATAGAAATCTTTCAACCATTACATATGGAAATCTGCATCTCTGATTAGCATGACAGTTCTAATATCTACAAGATAGGAATAGTTCTGTTATGTAGCCTTATATTTCTCAGAAAGCTTTTCCCACACCTATTTTTTTATAATTAAGATGATGTTTATAAAGAATTTTAAAAAATCAAATAGTATAGAAAGGTATACAATGAAAAAATCCTTAACCTAATAATAAAAAAAATATGAACAATGTCTCTCTGTTCAATGCTTAGTGCATCAATGACAGGAAAACTAGAAGAAACTTTGGCTGAGAATTAGAAGGAAGTTTCCACTCCTGGATCTACTGCTCCAAGAACAGCTTTCATAATTCACCTACTCATGCAATATGCATCTCCTTTGCTCCTACTACCATATTTAACTTCTGTATGCCTCAGTTTCCTTATATGAGAAATGCACAGCATTACCCATCTTTTCTATCATGCCTCGAAGCAAGAAAACTAACATGTAATTGAGTATGCTGAAAGCTAAAAACAAAACACAAATTCAACTATACACCTGGTGTTTTGCCTCTGGAAAAACCAACATGAAAACGAGTAGCCTTAATTATAATACGGAAGACAGAAAAGACAAAGTCAGAATGGAAACCTTTATACTCTGTTTATTTTTAGTATTACACTATACATACTTGTGCTGACGAATATAACAACTATTGGTCATGTGTGACCACTATATTATAACTAATTAAATTTGAAATTCATATCTTGGATCACATTAGTTATGTTTCAAGTTCTCAGTAACCACATATTGTTATCAACTACTCTAGGGACTCTTACAGTTCATTTCCATCATCACAGACAATTCTACTGGATAGTATGGATCTATACAATTTTATATTATCTACTTTTGTAATTGCTTGGTATTAATGTTGCTGCTGTGGAATTAATACATGGAAGCTAGCCTGCAACTATAAATCAAGGCAAAGCACAACAAAATCGGTCTCTAGGTAGATAACAGCTCTAATCAAACCAGAAGGACACTGACCTTAGAACTTTAGGAGAACCCTGGTACTGCCTCTTATTATAGAGATTAGGAAACTGAAGCCCAGAGACCTAGATCCCACAGAGATAGTTACCAGCAGAGATGAAGAGAAAACCTTGATATTTAATAACCCTGACTATAATGAGCACTATCTCACTTACTAGCTATGTGAGCTCGGAAAAGTGACTACCTTTGAGTCTTACTTTCCTTACCTGCATGCCAAGGAATACTAATACCAATTCTGCTCCATTCCCATGAAGATTAAAGAGATGGCAGCATCTAGAAATGTTCAGCAAAGAACCTGGCACCCACCCAAACATGGCGAATGCTATGTGCTATCACTATTAGTAATATATTCTCTTTCCACTACATCACAGACTCTGATAAGGGAGGCTGTGACCACCAGATGCATCATCATCACAGAGCTAGTGAGTGTAGGAGGGAATGGGGAAATTATGCAGCTTGGCAAAATGTACCAGGGGAGCAGAATGATGAATGCATTGTATAGCAGTAACTATGGAACTGCTCCCACAAGTTCTCATGCAGCAGCAGAAATTTTACCTTGACTGGGGTGCAAAGGGAAATATGTCATTTGTGTGCCTGTGTACTCTTACAGTTAAACAGGTGTCTGAGGAATGGAGTAATGCAGATTGCAAAAGATGCTTATATATCTATGACCCTCATGTTAAGACTACTGGAGGAGTCAGCATTTTGCCTTGTTCCTCTCCCTACAGAACCCATATATCACACTTCTGCTAGCTAACAACACAGCTATCCCACGACCAACATGTCCCAGGCTACTTCAGAGGAGATGGAGCTGAAGTCCTCAAGACTTCTGCAAGTGTGTACTCTGTGACCTAGCATCTCATCTCCTGCCTTAGCCTCAAGTATGCACTTTAAAATATCAAGAGATACAGTGCCCACTCTGTAATTCCATATACTTTCTCAAGAAAGACTATGAGATAAAGAGAAATTAATGTAATCAACTATTAATAAATGCAAAGACCTAAGTGAACAGATGTTTCCATTAACTCAATCACAAACCCACCTTCTGGCTCTCTTGTGAGTTCTGTGCTGTGCACTGAAGACATGATAGCTATCCTCAACCAGCTTCCACTTGAACTGGAAACTAAAGCTGTCTAGAGAAGATACAGCTGAGGAAGCATAAACATGAGCCTTGGAAAGGCATAAAAGTTAATTTACCAGGTCCAGGGAGATAGCTCAGTGGCACAAGTGCCTACCTGGTAAGCACAAGGTCCCGAGTTTACTCTTCAGGAAAAACAAATAATAAATAAATAAATAAATTTAAAACCTTGGATTTATGAGAAGAAGGATGGGATAGAGAAAATTTAAAACCTACTCCAGCTGCCACTGTGAATGGAAACAACCAAGAAAAATACCACAAGTAAAACAGCCCACAAGGCACTCTCTATTGTCCCAAGCCTAAGGGGGGTAGTTTCTTGGGAAAGAGGGCCATATGGGAGGTTCTGCTAACCTTCCTCATCTGCACCAAAGAATAAAGAATGACTGACCACAGGGTCTGCCTCTTCTGGCACCAGCAGGACATCTATGGTATGAGGAACACTATTTCACAACCTAGGCAATCTGAATGTCCTTTTTACCTGTTTGGTATTTATTCTAATAACCACAGCCCTCCCTAGAAAGCTTTAGAATGTTGTCCTCCCTCATGTCACATTCCAAGTCCAAGTTCCTTTACATAATCAATGCATCCTAGGTATCAACAAGTACTAGTAAATAAATAAGAACAGAAGAATGAAAAGTTGGGTGTGGTAGTACATGCCTGGAATCCTAGAACATGGGAGGCCGAGGCAGGAGTATCTCTGCTAGTTCAAAGCCAGCCTGAATGGCATAGCAAGACTCTGTCTCCAGAAAAGAGAATCATGAAAACAATATATATCATACTTCATACCTATGACAACTGATGACTTTCAGAGGACCATAACAATTTAAGGTTTCTTGAAAATCCACAGAAGAAATCTCATAACAAAATGTACATTTGCTTATTGCGTCTTAGTTTATAAAATGCTCTCTTATTCATGCATCATTTCATGAAAACCTGGAGAGGTAAGCCTAATAAATATTACCATGCAAACTCTGACTCAGCAAAGCCACCTGGGCTTGTGGGTTAGCTCAGTTTTTTAAAGTGCTTGCTTGGTCAAATTCAGTCTGGTGCAGGGAACCGTAGTTCCATCTCCAGCTCCACGTGCGGCACCAGACCCACACTTAAGGCAGCCTGAGCCAGCAAAAAAAATTTTTAAAAAATCCAAAGTAAAGCAGCTTATCTAAAGTCAAGCCACAATATCTCTTGCTTATTCCAACCCTTTTTCTCTATTTGTTGCTCCCTCCTGGAGACCCTATGCTCAAGGGATGTGCACACTCCATACTATCAGTAAGAAATCCTACTCAACAAGAGCCTTCAAGGAAATAAAGCCACAGAGAAGATGCTCAAAGATGACTTGCTTATTCTTTTTTTTTTTTTTTTTGGGGGGGGGGTCTGCAGGGTATTCCGGGTCTCACTACTACATCAGACTTGTAGTGATCCGCCTGTTTACAGCCTCCCAAGAGCTGGGATTACAGGCATGCACCACAATGTCCAGTCTCAATTGCTGTCTCAGCACGTCCTGGGGGCGGGGCCGGCACAGCAGGCTCAGGGATTGAACCCCCGGCCCCTGCACCTATTTGACTAGCTTATTCTTTTCAATGAAGAAGTTTCCTTATCATATCTAGGGAACACTGGCTACAATGACACATGCATTTCTGTTCAGTAAGCATAGGCAAAGTTGCCTGGTCAGCTGGGTCTCCTAAAGTGGTGCACAGAAGATGGCTTCGATCACTCCAAGCAGCCTAGTTCAACCTGTGAAGGGACCCCTATTCTGCTTTTTGGTTTGCTTTCTCCTGAGACTCTGGCCCTTCTATAAAGCCTAAGGCTCTTGAAGACTGACTATTGTAGCAGTATCTGCTCTTTTTTTACAAAGGTATCTGAGATTGCTTCCATTTCTGCCACCCATAATCACTATCTCCCTAGCTTCAATAACAGACATGCAGTAGAAAGAACTTCCTTCCAAATGCAGTCTGCAAGTAGAGGAGGTGGCCACCACCACCAAGAGTGTTCGCACAGAGCCTCTGCACCACAGAAGGAAATTACGTAGTCATAAAAGACTAAAAGGGAGACTTCCAGTCACAATGCAATAGCCCCTCTTATAACTGGCCTGGGGCCTTGGGGTTCAGAAACCTGTATCCCAAAGGAATAGCTGGACTTTCCTTCCTTGGAAATGATAAGAACAATGCTTTCTCCTTCTTTTCCTCAAGAGCCTCTACTAAGGCAGTGACTCAAGAAACTGTAGGCAAAGGAGAGACTGAAACCAGGTGGTAATAATAATTGAGGAAGAAGGGTGGTTTCTAACTCAGCATCTAACAAAAAGTGCCCCCAAAGCCTTGCAATGAGAGGCTTGATTCTGGCCAGTGCCAACAACAAAGAAGTCCCATTGACCCAAAGACCTGCGAGCAGGAAGCTGTAAGCAGCAATCACACTTGGAACAAGCAGATGACATTATACCAGGGAAATCAGCCACTCAGAACAAGGCCCCAAACAGTGATCTAGAGTCCAGGACTGAGTCCAATCCCTGGATAGTGGCAGTGGCAAAATCTAGATTCTGCTCAAGGCAGGGTATGACAGATCCAATTTTCTGAGTGGGGACCAAAGAGGAGGTATTTGGTAAAGGCAAAAGACAGGCCAACGTTTGTTACAACCCAGAGGCAGGCTGAAAGCAAGCCAACAGTTTCAGACCTGAACTCTCAAGACAGATCAAGGATCAAAAAGGTAGAGAGAGAAGAGGAGAAAGGCTGCAAGAACAACAACTCAGTGGAGCCAAGGAAGGAGGGTAACAACACGAAGCAAAGAAAAACTCAATAGAGAAAAACATGTTTGTCAGGCTAGATGGTAGGAATGATGCATAGAAAACACAATCTTTGTTACCTACTGGGAAATAAGTAGTAGTTGTACAAACAGCTATGAGCAAAGGGAGAAAGCACAGCATATGCAAAGACCCAGAAGGATCTAACTATAAGATTTCTTTGTTGGTTTGGCATGAGTGAACTAATTACACAAGGAAAGACTAGTAGAAGATGAGGCTGAATATTTCGACAAGGCCTAGATCAACATGAGCTTTTTATCATAAATCAGGGATTTGAGACTTTATCCAGGGTCAGATGCCACTAGAAAACAAGGACATAAACTCGTCTCTACAACAATCATTTGCTGAGCACCTACTGTTTAATGGACAACAATCAGGATGTGGAGACAGGTGCAAAAGGTCAACAGCAACCTTCAACTTATATTCAACTCCATTCTTTGCAAGCTTGCAAGGAAATGTACTGTGTGTTTCTCATACCCCTCATAAACACAGACAGGGCAATATTTTCCTTCATCTCCTAAAAGTTTCTTCCATATAATCATGATAAATGTTTACTGAGGAAATACACATTTTATTTGTTTGGTTTTGGTTTGAGGGTTTGTTTTCGTTTGTAACACGAGAAATCAAAGTCCAGGGCCATATACTCTAATCTCTAGTACATAGCCAAGTACTCTATCACTAAAATATACCTCCAGTTCCGTATTCTATGTTTTCTAAAGATCTTTTCTAAACAATAAGAGTGAAGCATAATCAAACATATTCTTAGTCATCACTTCAGCAACTGAACAGGGGCAGTTGGGGTGAGGTCAAGCCAGATACAAGAGGTTACTGACTACTGGGCTATTGCTACAAGTAGACACCAGATAATGGGAGTCCAAGCTCAGTGGTAAAGACCAAGGTAACTGTATCCCCTGGTCAGCCAATCAGGCACAATCCCCTCAGCTTTCCCTATCTACCCACTATAGCCTCCTGAAACACTGGCTGCCTTCTGTTTTCACTTAAAACCTCTAATTGATTTACTTTCACCATGGGACAGCAGTTTTCAAGGTCAAATGCCACAAAAGACAGCTGGTTGGCTCCAGGGTGACTCTGGGCAAGGCTTGGGGCAATCATACTTCTGCAGAGTGTGCTGGTGATGCAAGAGGTCACTGGGGCTTTAAATCAGTGCTGTTGGGTTTCTCCGTGACTGAGAGAAAGCAGCCAGAAGCATGAATGCTGATGGCTGCCTGGACCAGAACTCATACCGTGCAGCTGTGTGGAGTCTGACTGTGAGTTAGCAAGCATCTGGGCACCAGCGCTGGGTTTGATTCTAACAAGGATTCGCCAAAAGACCTAGAATGGCACTATATTGTTCTATGATCTCAAATAGTTAAGACAAAACAACAGCTCTGATCTATACTTAAAACCTGTAACTGAAGCATAGAACAGATTGAAATCCAAAATACTGTTTTTGTGCAGCACTTTACAGTTTACAAGAGCCCTGATACATCTCATTTGTATCTTTCAAAAACCTTGTGAGCAAGGAAGTACATTATTATTGCACCCAGTTTGTATCTCAGGAAAAAGAGATGGAGCAGAAACCCAAAAGCTAGGTCTTGCTCCACATTCAAGATTCTCTCTGGCCATCAACTGCCAATTCTAACCAGCCTATGGTTTACTACAAATTAACTCTGTCCCAAGCTTTGCTAAGGCTATCCTTTGCTAGCCACTTTTACTCACAAGACACTGTCCCAGAGCCCAGATGAGGTCACTAGATCTCTGCTGGAATCAATGTTGCAGTTGGGTAAAGTGTCAAGCTATTTAGCTTTGGGATCCTTCAAAGCTGCTCAGCTCCCTTGTGGTTGGATCTGGGTGGGCCACAGGCGTGTAGCCTTGGCACTGCTCCCCTGCTCCACTTTGCAGCCACCATGACATGAGCAGTTCTGCTCCAACATCCTTCTCCACCAAGGTGTTTCTGCCCTGGAGCCAGCTAATCCCAGATTAAATCCCCTTAAAAATGTCATCCAGATTAATACTTTCTTCCTTTAAATTGTGGGTGGCGAGTACACTGTTCAACAACAGGGAAGTTGACTAATGTGTTCAGCTATCACCAGTGCTGATCAGACCCCAGAGTCCAGGCTCACAACCTGAGCAGCAGTTTCTAAAAAGAAAGCTGTCAGACTGTGGAGCTGGTAATAGGACCAAAGAGCCTGAGAGCCAGGTACAGTCACTCAGTTCTGCCATTACTGTGAGACTCTCAGTTTGCATTTGCTGTCTTTCTGAAACTGTTACCTTGCCTCCAGAATGAGAACAGCAACATTTACCCCTTAGACATCACAGGCAATAATGGAAAGCTCCCATTTCTAAACCAAACTCTACTGAATGGCCCCACAATAGACTAAAGTGAAGTAGGCCCTTCCTGGTGTCCTCTCCATACTAACCTCTTCACCAGCAGATAATGTGTATTTCAATCTAACTAGGAAGATTTAACTATCCAACACAAGCTTGCATATTGTTGAGCATACTTCTAACACTAGTTTGCACTAAGCCTGGCTCTAATTATACAAAGATAGAAAAGACCATGTCCACTCTTCAAAGAATTCAAAGTCTGATTTAGAGATGGATACAATAACCACCATATTGCTAGTAAATACTATATTGTAGGATTGGGCAGCAACTTTACCTTTTATTTATGAATTCTTGGTGCTTTGAACTGTACATGGCCCATGGTAAAGATTTGCTCAATAAATAAAACATCAACACAGTGATAAAAAAAAATACATATATTTCAATGAAAATAATATCCTAAGTTAAAAGAAGAAAAAGTCAGGGTTCATTCCCCAGCACCACATGTTTCATCAGCCCTGTCCCTAGGCACACTGAGCCAGCCACAGAGACAGGGTATGGTGGCACATGCCTGTAATCCCAGCACTGCGGTAGTTGAGAACAGAAAGATCTCTACAAGTTCAAGCTCTGTACCAAATACATTTGAAGGAAGGAAGGAAGGAAGGAAGGAAGGAAGGAAGGAAGGAAGGATTGGAGGGGAGGGAGGGAGGGTGGGAAGGAGAGAGGGAGGCAGGCAAGCAAGCAAGCAGAAAAGTACCCTCCTTCTTGTGGGAACTAAACCCTCTAAAGTGATCTCAGCCCTACCTCTCCTCTCCACAGGGCCTGGTTCCAGCCCTCACACACACCTGTGCAGCTCTGCTCCTAAGTATTTCCTCTCTCTCAGGCATGCTTTCTTTATTTCCTTGTTTGAGACACGGTCTCACAAGGTAGTTTAGGCTGGCCTTGAACTCATTAGGTAGCCCAAGCTATCTTTGAATATGTGGTGACCCTCCGGCCCTCCACCTCCAGAGTGCTGGAATTACAGGTGTGTGCCACCACACCTGGTCTGCAGCTGCCACGATTCTATGTTGGCTTCTACCTTTCCCATAAATTTGTTTAAGAAGTCTCTGTCCCCAACCTCCTTTACCTTTCCATTGAAGTTTCCTTAGCTTCTGGGATACCATCTCCTTCCCTTGTTAATACTCAGTCATTACATAGCTGTTACTCTTCCTCTGCTTTCTTCCTAAAAGCAAGTCCTTGTTAGTTACTTTACATTAAGTCTCTTGAGGACTAATTGGACGTCAAGATTGCCAATTTGAGAAGCCTTTCCAGTCATCACTTCCTATTCTAATGCTACAGAATCCAAAAAGCCATAGGGACTGAAAATGCAACACAGAAAAGGTCCCCAAGGACACGGGATGAGATGAACATATTTTTGTCCTCAAATTCTCCACTACCTTTGTCTCACTCTGCTTGTCCTTCAGTGAACTTGACTTATTCTTCATACTAACACACAAGCTTCTCAGGTAGGAACTGCTCCATTCTCCTCCATTTCCCCCATCCTGCTAGGATAGCACTCAGAGACAGGCACATCCAAGCATCTCCTGGATTAAACCAAGGGTGAATGTGCACAGAAGTCAGTGGTGAACTGTGAAGCACCAAAAGACCATGAACCATTGGCCTTTGTAAGAAACTCCAGGACACAGTAGAGGGTCAAGGCTTACCTGTACTAGTTCTTCAGGGCATCTGATGATCAAATACCTACGAATGTGGAAACAGCTCTTCCTGAACTGGCCTGCAACTGAGAAGCACAGACTGGAGAGAAGTAGAGGGAAAAGAGGAGAGAAAAAGGGTCACACACCCTCAAAGCAGTTTTTTCAATCACTTTTTAGAATCAGCAAACATGCTAAGCACCTACAAGAGGCCAGGGGCTGTTGCAAGATACTGAGAACTCAGCTTTGAGTATGGACAGACCAGCTCCTAGATCTTCTGGACTTTACATCTTAGGAATAAGAGCAAAATAATAAATACAAGTAAGTAAGAAAAGAGTAGGTAGCAGTAAATGCCTTGCTGTACCACATCTTTTACCGCCTGCCTCCAATATCACAGCCTTGTCTGGTAGCTCTCTCTTCCAAGCATTCCTATAGACAAATAGGAATGCTTTGGAGTTTATGCTATTTATTTCCCTGTTCTGTCAGCAGCTGCAGCACAGATGTGCTAGAGTTTCCACTCTCCAAAGGAATATTTTTTGCATGGACACTGGTATCCATTTTAAGCATTGCTGCTTAGAGCAGCTCTCTATAGAGAACTCTACAACACTAGGCCTTGCTAGGCATGATGAGCCAGGCCTAATCCTTGCATTTGGGAGGTGAGGCAGGAGGACTGCCATGTGAGGCCAGCCTGAGTATAGGAAGTTCAAAGCCAGCCTGAACTACATAGTGAGACCTAACTCAAAAAGCTAAAAAATTAAATACAAAACACCAGGCCCTGCTGCACAACACATCTGGACTCCTAGGACCCCACAGTCGGAGACCTCAGGCCCTCTAGGAATGGCAGTGATGCTCTGGGGTACTCAGCAGAGAGCCACTTAGGAATGTTTTTCCAGGTTGTGTTCAATTCTGTCAGAGCCCTCTGGACTCAGCTGACTGCTGGTGGTAGATTTCTGTGTTATTTAGGGCACCGAAGTCCCACAGTCTTGACACAAACTTAAAATTAGAAATACATTAAATATAGGAAAGAAGGAAGGTCATTGAGGAAAGGCAGCCTTCCAAGAGAGCTTCAGGACAAAGACGCCCTGGAAACTTCCAGGTTCATTAATGGGTTTTACACAGCATTCAAGTGGTATTTCTCCTTCAGAAATAACACTGTGGAAAGCATAGGGGACTGGCTCAAACCTCAGCTAACACAGCCGAGTGAGTGACTCTGCAAACTAAAAATAGCTTTTTCCCACTCATTCTGACAGATTTCACTTAGACCCTGTGCACAGGTTGATCCTCTAACAGTTTTAGTCCTGCAACAAAATGAGGGCTGATGGCATTTGGGCTTGACAATTACCCAATCTCTGGTTCAACTCTTGTCTGTTTCTACATTTCCAGCTCCAACAACACTGAGTGAGCATGCGCATACACACACACACACACACACACACACACACACACACACACGCACGCACGCACGCATGTGCACATGCACATGTGCACGTACACACTGGGATTTGGTGTTCCTCAATCCAATGTAGCCAAACTTTAAACCAGGAGCATGACTCAAGACTGTGGCTGCAGATTGAGCCCACAGAAGGCCCTTAGAAACACTGAGAATTAATTAGACTGTTTGTCTTGGAGTGTCTCTGAATTTCCAGCCAGCCTCTGTGGACATCAGTTTCCTCTATTATAAAATGGAGATGATCCTTCCTCTTCTGATCTATTTCACTGTGTCATGTGGTATCAAATGAAACAACCTAGGTGAAAGTTGCCCTCCTTTGTTCCCCACTAAGTGATAGGACAGGTGAGTCAGACAGGCAGCCACACAGCAAAAGGAGACTCAAGCACTGGAATGTGTGCACATCCAGGTTGCATCAGGAGCTAAGAGCAGACCTAGAAGCAGGGTTTCAAATCATATTGTCCCTTGGCACGGAATGCCTTTCTACCTTTGCTCTACTCCTATTCACTTTTAAAAATTTAGCTCAAGTACCAGCTCTTTTTTTATGTTTTCGGAATTAGTCCTTCCCTCTTCAATGCTCCCTGGGCCTTTTGTACCATTTATTAGGCTTACAGCACTTCTTACTTTGTACAGTATCTTATTTACTTATATAGCTGGAAATTCTTCGAGATTAAAGACTGTATTTTTAATCATTGTATCTATCCACTTTCCCACTTTCTACCACTGTGTGACCCTATAAACCAATGTTTATGGAGTTTAATATTGAAAGAACAAGACTTCTAAGTCAAGAAGGAAGTAAATGTCCAAGACTGAGAACAGCAGAAAAGGCAGACACACAAAAAACTAGTAGGGATAATGTGGGTGTTATGGTTTATGTCTAGTTGTCCCCCCAAAGCCTCATGCAATCATGGGGCAGGGACTTCTAGAGTTTGAGACTTGACTCATGATCCACTGGGATTATGTGTTTTAGTACTGATGGGATTATGAGGCTGAGTACTTCTGGGATTATGGATGTAGCCTAAGGTGCATAGGCTAAAGCAGAGAGCCTGAATGTAATATAAAGAAAGACAGAGACAGACTCACGCTGGTCAGTTGCCTCTGTCACCATTTTGTTGCTATCCCGCTGCCATGAACTGCTGCTCTCTGCCATGTGCCTCTCTGCCTTGGAGCCAGCTGAGTACTGACTGAAACCTCCAGTAACTGTGAGCTACATAAACCTTTCCTTCCTTCATTTGAGTGTCGGGTATTTGTCCCAACAACAAGTAAATAGTAACTAGACAATGGGCAAGGCAATATCACCAAGGTTCACACCATGCAATAAGGGCACAACCATGGGAACAAGAGGCAAAGCTAAACAAGAAGACCAGGCAGGGATCTGGTCCTGGAAGCGAGAACGACTGAACAGAGAATAAGGGCACCCTTCTGAAGTGCAGGCAAAGACATCAAGTAAGCTCTACATTCAGCTGAATTGCTAACAGGAAAAAAGGTAGAGAACAGAACCAGAGCAAGGCTGAAGTAGTATTAAAGCCTGACATCTCTAAATTAGCTAACATTCCCAGGTCTGCCAAAGCTGAACTAGAAGCTAGAATTAGTGACTTTGACCAAGAAACTGAGAAACTGCCAGGCATGGTAGTATTTACCTGTAATCTGAGGACTCTGACAGACTGAGGCAGAAGGATCTCAAGGTTAAGCCCAGTCTAAACATCTTAGCAATTTAGTGAGACCCTGTCTCAAAAACTAACAGAAGGGCTGGGGAAGTAGTTTAGCATAAAGGGCCCAGGTTCAGTTCCCAGAACCACTAATTATCATTATAATTAATATTTATTATCATTATAATTAAAAGAAAACAAATTGACAAAGTGCAGAGGTCAAAGTCATTACAAATTTAAACAGTGATCACTTCCATTAAGTAGAATTAGAGATGGAAGAGCCTTAAGATCTATAAAAAGTATTGAGTCATCTGATTGCACATATGGAGAAAACAAGAACTAAGTGGGGCTTATCTAAACTCAGGGAAGAATCAATGCTAGAACACAAGTCTGCTAACTCCCAATCTAGATCTTATCCCCTCAGAGGCTTCCTTTCAACAGGTCTCCTGATGGCTCCACTAACACACCAGACACCCAATTCTAGCTGCTTCAGAATCTTAAGGTGTGCCTCCCCCCCCATTTAGGACTAAACATACACAGTAGAGATAATGTGGGCAAGACAATATCACCAAGATTCTAGGTGAAAGACAAATGGCCCACAGGTAGCAGCCCACCGTGCACTTGGAAAGCAAAAGGTTACTGCTGAACACATTTGCTGTTCAGTAGCAAAAATCTGTTCACATACACCCTGTACTGATATATGTATAAAGGGATAAATATGACTCCAGACAACTACAGCAAAATTTATAGCCTTTCCTCCTACATCATCATCCCCAAGATCTTAAGAAAACAGTTCAACAGGAAAGGGACTCACTGCAGAATTCACACAGTGATTAACAAACTTTAAAAAGAAAAAAGGAAATGATCTAAATGCCCAACATCCAAAGGATAGTTTATAAAATCCCAGAACCTTCTAATCATGTAATATTATTACATAGCCACTCTAAGTGACCATTTTAAACACTGAGAGGAAACACAGCAAAATGCCTGTGATAAAATAAATGAAGACAGGGCCAGCCAAATGGCTCAGTGGATTAAAGCTCCTGCAAGCAGGCGCAGGGGCCAGGAGGTTTGATCCCTGGGCCTGCCATGCCAGTTCCACTCCCAGGGCACACTAAATTGAGACTGTGAGTGATGGCATGCACCTTTAATCCCAGCTCTTGGGAGGCTGTAAACAGGTGGATCACTACAAATCTGATTTAGTAGTGAGACCCTGAACACCCTGTAGACCTTTCCCTAAAATATAAAAATAAATAAATAAATGAAGATAAAATACAAAATATCATAAGTGCTATCACTATAGTCTTATACAAGTATGTATATGTGTATATGCAAAAAAGAATTTAGTTAAGGTGATAAGATTATTGTAGGTTTATTAATTATCATCAGGTAAAATGGTCTTTGTGGAATTATTTAGTGCCTGTCCAATCAAAAGAAG
>PVKN010022535.1:0-15104 GCA_004027915.1 Capromys pilorides
GGGAAGTTTTCTGCTATTACTTCCGTCCATATTCTTTTTATATCATTTGTATTGACTCCTTTCTCATTGATGCCTATTAGTCTTATGTTGTTCATCTTTGCATTGTCTTGCAGATGTTGAATTATTTTTTCCTGCATCCTAGTTGTTTTTAGGAGATCTTTTCTTACCTTTTCCCTAGGTGCAATGATGTCTTTAAGGTCTAAAAGTCTTATTTTTACTTTCATTGAAACTGTTTTGCCAGCTTGTGATTGAGGCTTTAATTTCCTGTATAGCATTTTGAATCTGTTTTATACATTCTATTACTTTCCTATATTGCTCATTCAAGGATTCCGTCATTTTTCTATTCTCCTCTATTTTTGTCAGTGTCTTCTTTAGAAGCACTTAGTGCTTCTTGCATTATAGTTATCATTTTTTTATTTACTTCAGAAATTATTTCTGATCTGATTTCCTTAATATCGTTCTGCAGGTGATTCTTTACTTCACATGCTATTATTTCAGAGATTTCAGGTACGTGATTACCATTTACTTCTATGCTAGTGTCTCCTGCATTTGTTTTGGGTGAGCTGCGGGCCTGAGAGTGCATTTTGTTCCTTTTTTTTGTTATTTTGTATAGCCTTGCCTTCTTACTTTTGGTGTAGAGCTTTGGTAGAGTTCTTACCTTAGCACCATATCTGCATCTACCAAGTTCAAACTCACTCAGATGGGTGTGACTTGGGTCTGGCTACTGAGCTCTACTTCTTCCTGCTGCAGCCCTTGGAGGTGAACCTGCTGTCCCACTCTGGCAAGATGTTCTGCTCCTGGATCAGCTGGATGGGTCTTATCTCTAGCTTCTCTGCAGGGAGTTCTGCCACAGTTTTCCACACTGGGCCTGTCTGATGGATGAAGTTCCACTCACACACCAGGCCTGGTTGCTGTCTGTGAAATTCTTTCTTGAGCTGACTATAATTATGTGATCACATCTACATAACTTGCAGGATTTCTGTGACTACTGCATGAAGGCTTCTTGAGTGATGTCATCATTGCCAGACTTCCTACTCAGGGAGAGAAAGGTCACTAAGATAAATGTGCCCTCATTTGTTTTCTTCAGAGCATATTAACACCAAAAAAAATAAAACTGGATGTGTTTAACTGTTTTGGATATAGCATCATAGTATGATTTCTTTTCAAGATAATTGCTACTTTGTCATTGATTATTATATAAATTTATAATTAAAAGGCTAGTCCTTTTGATATTTTATTCTGACCATTTTACATTTAGGATAATTTCAGTAAACTCAGACTTGTCAGAGGAATATGATTAATGTGGTGAGGAGGATGTGAAAATGACCAAACCATCAATGACTGCAATAATTGTCACATAGATAGAAAGAATTGACACAGATTAACCTAGAAAATAATCGCTGAGTATCATGGACTGATCAAGCTCACAACCTTCTAAATGGAGGGATAACAAAGGCTTAAATAAAAGAGACAAATAGTGTGCTTTTCAATACTCCAGACAGATCAAAACCCTCTAGCAGAATTTAAGATTCTCTGGAGGCTGAGATGAAGAACTTCTCTGAGAGGCCTATATTTATTTATTTTTCAAAGGTGGGGGATACTGAAGAAAACACAGGGATTGAGTAGGATCTTGGGAGTCAGCTGAGAGACTTCCCCAAGTAAGTTATGCTAATTAGGGACCCATCTTATTTGTAGGTTGACCTTCACTGCAGGAGTGAGACGTCTGCAGCTATAGTCTCCATTTAGTTAATTGGAGTTGGACCCAGGTGTCCTGAGCTGTGGCCTCATCATGTCCTCATAGGCCACTACAGGCCTCAGCCAGGGTCTGTGACTCACAGAGTTTCACTTACTATGAGTCTGCTGCCCATCTCCAGGCAAGGGGCCTAGGTTTTGGACAGACTCACAAGTAAACATGGAAAGTCAATTAATTAATTTTCAATCCTGCTCAGAGCCACTGTGTATTGGTTTCCATTAGATGAGTTCATATTTTAAGGCAATTTTTTTGTGGCACTGGGGATCGAACTTGGGACCTTGCACTTGCAAGGCAGGTGCTTATGTCACTGAGGTATTTCTCCAGCCCTCCAAGGCAAATTTTAATTCAATATAAACACTACTTTTGAAACAACTGAAATATAAATCAAGTGATACAAAGATAAAACATAGTATATCTACACAGAATATCATTCATCAATGAAAAGAGAGGAGGTGCTTAAACATACTATAACATGGGTAAATCTTGAACAAATTCTGTTAAGTGAAAGAAAGAAAACAACCACAGAAGCCATATATTACTAGTTCTCAATTCTATCAAATGTCCAGAATAGAAAAATCCATGCAGGCAGAAATTAGATTAGTGATTGTCTAGGACTAGGGTGTGGATGGAGATAGCAGGCGATTGTTAGTGCAAATGAGTTTCTTTTTAAGGCAGTGAAAAAATTCTAAAGCCAATTGAAGTTACAGACTGCACTGGTCAATTTTCTACTACTGGGACAAAATACTTGATAAAGGAGGTGATGTTTACTTTGGCTCACGGTTTTAGTAGGTTCAGTGCACGGCTGGCCCCAAGGCAGAAATGGCGTGGCAGATGGGCACAGCAGAGCAAAGCTGCTCATCCTGTAGCAGCCAGAAATCATGGAGAGAGGGGGAGGAGCTGGCGGCAACAGCACTCCTTGCCAGGCCATGCCTCCGGTGACATGCTTCTCCCAACCTGCCCCTGTCTCTGAACACAGGAAATTTGGGAGAGACATGCTTCCCCTAAGCTATAACATAACTCATAACTCTGAATATATGAAAAAGCCCCTGAATTAATCCAATACATGTATGAAGTGGATGGTGTGAAAATATCTTTTAAGGTTATTATAAAATTAATTGAACTATTTTTAACTTTTTATAAGAGCAACTACTAGAATAAGACCATAGACCAATGCCATACTTTGTCCATAGCAGATTATTTTCTCTTCCAGTTCCCCTGTATTGTCCAAAGTGTGGAGACTTAGTGGAAGCAAAGGGACTCTTGTTGTCCCTGGAGATCTGAGGCACAGCATCCTGGTCAGAGGAAAGGCCAGGTGGTGGAGGAAATGTGTTCCCCTCATGACAGCCAGAGCAGAGGGACACAGAGAAGCCAGAGACAAACACATACCTTCTGGCTTGCCCTCAGTGAGCACCACTCCTGAGCAGGCCCTGCCTCCTAACATGCTGCCCAGGGGACTTGCCAGGTAACTCAGTTTGTTAAAGCACATGATTCAGCAAACTCTCAGGCCACAGGGACCGTGGTTTGATCCCCACCATCACATGGAGCATGAAACCTGTCCTTAAGGCAGCTGCAGCCAGCCCTCCCCAAAAAACACAACAACAACAAAAAACCAAAACAAACAAACAACAACAATAAAAACTGAAGTCTTTCTAACATGCTACCCATTCAGCCATGAACTCACGAATTAATCTGCTGATGAGCATGACATCTACGTGATTCACTCATCTTCCAGAAAACCCTGCTGTGAACACATGCAACTTTGGGAGAGGGGACTATAGATCTAACACATAACATCATCTAAAAGTGAACCTTTGGGCTGGGGAGATAGTTCCTAATCTAAGTGCCTGCTTGGCAAGTACAAGGACCCAAGTTCGAGCCTCAGTACTGAATGTTGTGCTGGCTTCACACTGTGCTCCACTGAAGCCGGGCATGGTGGCACATGCCTGTAATCCCAGTGCTGGGGAGGCTGAGACAGGAGGATGAGTCTGAGCTGTGTAGCATAGCAAGAGCTTGTACGAAAGAAAGAAAGAAAGAAAGAAAGAAAGAAAGAGAGAGAGATTGGTCAAGCAATGGCTGTGATTCATCCAGATGGCTGACACTGACAAAAGTTCTGCTATACCACATTACATGATTTCAGTGTAAATCCTAAGGGAACCTGACTGACCTTGTCAGATACAAAAGTTACATTTTTTTGGTGATATAGGTCTTGCTTTATCTTGGTCTTAACCACCCAATGGAAAAGTCTAACCATGAAGTATAAAAAGGAAAGCCATATTACTATGCTGAGTTGCAAAAGGCTCAAGTCAATAGCTTCCTAATGCCAGATGAGCTGACAATCCACTACTGTTATGGACTATTGGACTATATATACAGCTACTTTCTCTTTGTACAATGAAAAGAAAGATCTGTACTAATGATGTTTAGTCAAGAAATCATGTCTGCATCCTGTACTCTGAACAATTATGATGAAGACAACATTATGCAATGTATTAACTATTGTAAAAAATAAAAGAAAAAGAAAAAGAAAAAATATTTTTAAAATATTTAAAAAAAAAGAACAGTGAACCCAGTGCAGGAACCTGGTGGTACATGCGTGTAATTCCAGTGCTTAGGAGGCTGAGTCAGGAGAATAACCACAACTTTGTGGCTGGCCTGGGCTATGTAGTGAGTTTAAGCCCAGTCTGAACTCATAGTGAAACCGTCTCAAACAAACAAGCACATATACAAAAAACCCAAACTAAGTGAACCTGGTCTGCCCTACTCTTTTGCTTCCTTTGCACCATGTGATCTCTTCCACAGGCCTCTGCTGCCTTTCAGGTGCTCCACCATGTGATGCCACCCTCCTGAGGCCCTTACTAAAGTGAGCAGGGGCTTGACCATGCTCTAGGACTTTTAGGACTATCACTTAAATAAGCCTCTTTTCTTGATAAGGCACTTAGCCTCATGTATGCTATTACAGTAACACAATTAGAGGTAAGTCAGCCCCTAGCCAACCAGTGTTCCCTCCACTGGCTGAGGACTGCATCTGGAGGTGTCAACTCTCCCACAGGCTGACCTTGTGTGGGAAGCCGATGTAGGATTCTGGGGCTGGAAGTACAAAGTTGTGTGCAACATTCATGTGTGCATTGCCACAAGTGATTCTAGGCTGAACTCACATAGAATAGCTCCCCTTAATTGTGACTAGAATGGTGGTGCTAGAGGCACTGCTGCCATAGGCAACTTGGGCACTCCTGAGCAATTTAATGCTCAAGGCTAGCGCTTTCTTTAGATGAAGTCAAAATGGAATCAAATGCAAATGATCAACCATTTCACACCTGCAAAGTACTTTCAGGTCATTTTTGTTACATCACAATCTAAAGGTGTCTGCTGCGATGCAGCCTAACATCGATTCATCTCAGGGAGCCGGTGTGACAGCTGCTGACAGTGGGATAATCTCTCTGTTCTTTTAGAAACCGAAGCTCATTTTCTAATAGGATTTTATACTGTGTCAAGGACGCTGAAGAGCTATGTGTCCTGGTGGGAAGAACATAGCATGAAGCATGAATTTAAGGAGATTTGAAGTCTGGTCTTGTGTGTTAGAAATAACATAGTCCTGGACCATGCACTATGAAGAGTCCTGGTGTAGGTCAAGGTTCTTCACAGAAACAGAACCACTAGGATGGGTGGATGGATGGGTAGACTGGCACATGAACAGACAGACAGACAGACAGACATTATGGTTTGTGTCTGGATGCTCTCCCAAAGCCTCATGCAGTCAGGGAGTTGGGAGATTTTGGGGAGGCAGCTGAATTTAGAGTTTATGATTGGTTCATTGTCTGTGGTTGGGACTATGATTATGAATGCTACACCTGCACTAGGGCAGGTAACCTGCATGCGGTTTAAGGCAGGAAAAGAAGCGAACTCCTCCCCTTTTGCTTTTGTTGCTTTTGCTGTTTTCAGCCACCACTCTCTGCCCCTCTGCCACACCACCCTTGGAGCCAGCTGATGATGGACTGAAACTTTCATAAATGGTGAGCTAAATCCACATTTCTCTCCTTAATGTTGTGAATCTGGTATTTTTATTCCAGCAAATGAGAAAAGTATCCAAGACAACACATGTGTGTACAGTTGGCCTATACTGTGCCTGTGGATTCAGCCAACTGTGAATCAAAAATTCTTTAAAAACTATGCCTATACTGAACATGTGCACACATTTTTCTGGTCATTGACACTCAGTAACAACTATTTGTATTGTACTGAGCATTGGAAGTAATCTAGATATAAGGAGGATGTACATACATCATAGATGAGTAATCTGTATGCCTTTATATAAAAAACTTGAGCACCTGAAGGCTTTGGTTTCTGCCAAAGCCTCTGGAACTAATCCTACAGAAAGTAGGGGTGATAGTATGCAGATAGATTTGTCTCAGGGCACTACTTTATGCAGCTATAGGGGTTCAGGGTTTGGCCATCAGTGGAAAACCTTAGTTTTTAGCCTATAAGCCCTTCAACTGATTAGATGAGGTCTGCCATATGTGTGGTCTTTTTAAAAGTCAGCTGACTATAGATGTTAATCATCCTCTAAGCACCTAGCAGCCACTAGGCCAGCACTTGATTACATCACTAACTGCTACAGGGTCACCACCTTGACAAGGATGACCAACCACCACTCCTATATGCGAGCATTCTAGCTGAGGAACAGCCCGGTTCATTTCAGTTCCCTGGTTCCGTAATGTGAGCTTATTTCCTGACAGTCTGAAAGCCAAATGCTTTGCAGCTGACACCCTGTGCTCTGGACTGGAGAGTATGGATTGGTTGAGCTCAAGCCTAACTCTTCATTTCACAGGAGCAAGGACTCAGGCACCAAGAGGTTAAGTGGCTGTGGAGGCCCTTACAGTCAGGCCCTCACACAGAGGAGACATCGTGTCTTTCGCATAGAGCATAACAGGTTCCAATTTGCCACATGGAGAAGGAAATGCTTTGTCTTAATAGAATCTCAGTTTCACTGTGAGTGGTTCTTATCCCCTTGTACAAGGGGCTGGTCATGTTTTTCTTTGACAAACTGGCAAGTTTTATGAAGAGCACATTTCCTACAGACAGCAGGCCTGTTTCCCTTCCTCGTGGGAGGCCCAGGAGAATTTTTCCAGAAGGAAAAAGCAGAAAATATGCTCTGAGAAGCTCAACTTTCTCCCTGGTTGTGCAGATGTGCACATGTGTCCAGGGCCCCGACCTCTACAGGGAGCCCAAACATGGCAGTAAGGATGTGACTTCCTGAAGGACTTGCATGTGCTGGGTGCCTGTGCTTCTGTGACAGGAAAGGTACAAGATGTCTCTTTTGCTCCTTCTTGCTCCTCATTAGCTGGTTTTGTAGTCACTTGAATATGGCAGCAGCAGGCTGAACTGAAAGTTTCCATCTTTATCCATGTTTCCTCCTTTTCAGCAGAGCTTATAAGAAGTTCAGATAGTTCAAGGCCTCAGCCTCTGTCTGTGTCTTATGAAGAACTTAGTTGAAACTTTAACTCTTTTTGTTTTATATATTGGGGTCTTGGATGAAATTTCATTTGAGGAAAGCACAATCCATTGTATTAAAAAATCTGAAAATTTTGATTGAGGGCAATATGGAATGACTATTAAGGTCTTATTGAGGGCAGTAAGACTGAGACGTTATGGGATGTATATCATACTAAAGCAAAAAGAAACAAGTAACCAGACTGTATGTGTCAACCCCTAAATCACATATAGACCTATTAAAGAACGATATTTGTCTGATAATAAGTAGGAAGTGTTGAGATAATCAATACACATATCATGGGAACCATAACTATATTCAAAGGCAAGGCAAATGGAAATTTTAAAGGTAAAATGAGGAGAATTGCATATCTTATTTTGGGACAAATCCTGGACCACAGTGATTATTATAACAAAGGTGTTCAATGATCAGCGACATAAGCAGCACCAGGATGAAGTACAGCAGACAGTTCCTCGATAGACACACTTGCACAGATATCCCTTAGGTCAGGTTGTGATGGCCTTTGTACAAAGTTGTGGTCATGGCAGAGTCTCTTGAGATAACCCTTGTGATCACACTCAAGTACATGAGATCCCTTCCTTTCCATCCTCTCAATTTATTTTATATTTTGGTTAGGACTCAACATGAGCAATTCCTTTTGATTTTGACACCTTTCACTAAGAAGATCCTCCAAAATTCTTGTGCTCAATACCTTACTTAAAGTCTCCTAAGTGAGCCAGAGTCAAACATTCCTGTATAGAGTCAGAAATTCCTATAAAGGTAATGAAGGTGCATATGACACAAAGCAAAATGCATCTTACCTGAAGAAATTGACATGGCCCCTTGGGAGCTTGGTCTAATGTGCATGCATCTGTAGAGAAACTTGTTGAAATCACCATGTGGTGATTTTTGTTCAAAAATAGCAGAAGTAGGTCCACAGCAGCCTCAACCCTGGGTCCCAGTCCATGAGGAGAGAATCTATTCACTCCACACAGCAAATACTTTCAAGGCCTGAAAGCTGGGCTGGCCAACAAACAGACAATGATTTCCCCAAATGCTAGTTACAACTACAAGATCATAAATGCCAAGCATGGAATGCAGTCCACATTTGGGGTGGGAGAAAGCCCCACTTTCCATAGGAACCTCAAGCTATCCCTAGTATTTTGCTTTTCATCATGTGTATAGAACACAACAAAATAAAGATGTATTGCTTAACCTCAGAGGGAAAACAAACACCCTCTTCAATTAAAAAGGTCTGGTGTGATGTTGACTTTTAGTTGTATTTTTGCTTGTGGCAAGGATGGTTACATTAGGGTCAGATTTATTCAAGAAGCTCATCTTGGTGTTTCTGCCCAACCAAAAGGTACAATGACCACCCAAGGTGCCCTCTGTTGTTGGTTTTGCTTATTCTGACTGGGTTTTGGGACAAGTTAAGTGCATAAAAAGTTGACACCAAAGGCTGGGAGGAAGAACCAATGCAGGTCTGGGCCAGGAAGAGGTGATCCATTACAGCTGGAGGCGGGAGAGCATGTTTCAGGAGCTTGGCTTAACCTCTGGGTATTTCTGAGCAGCTGCAGCACGGTGGCGCCATGCTTGACTCATCACAAAACCCTGATGGTGGAAAAGGGTTTCCTGTGTCCAGAATTCACCCTCTGAAACACTGATCAAATATTTTCATAACCATTATCTTGATTTTGCAACTTTATTGAATTAAGAAAAGTCTAGCAAAATAGTAGTGCAGACCAATGGTATGCCTGAGTAGGTCAGGGAAGCATGATTTTGGATACTATATAAGGTTCCCTCATGATTCTTCTCTACCACTGATTTCTTGCTCTTCTTCCTAGTTCCCTGGGGTGAGCAGACTTCTTCCATCATGCCCTTCCATCAGGCTATTTCTGCCTTGGAGCCAGCTGACTATGGACTGAAAATCCCAAACTTTAAGCCAAATTAAGCCTTCCCCTTTTAAGCCCTGGGTGTCAGGTATTCTGTTCTAGTGATGACTAATATAATTGGCCTTCCATCTCCATCTTTTGCAGCATTCATGTGAGGAAAACAGTCATCCCTGCGGAGGCCTGTGGGCTGAGTCTTTGCAGCCTCTGCTTCTCTGTCTCCATCTTCCTCTGTAGGCAGGAAGCAGTTGCTCTGCCTATTTATTCTCTGATGCTGTACTGCAGAGACATCTGGGTGAGGATCAGGACGCTACACCCAGATCAACAGGTCTCAGAGAAGACATAATTATCAATGATAAAGCCAGCCCAGATTTTTTTTTTTTCTGGTGACTTTTCCTCATTTATCTGAGTCCAACTGAAAAAAATAAGTTATATTTTTGAAATCTCGTACAGTTATGAGCTGCTAAGCATATTGCCTTTTTGTGTTTTCTACTTTATTTCCAGTTCACATATTTCTCTCATTGTAGAAGAGATTACCAACTTTCTACCAATATAGAAGACATTCAATAAGTAATTACCATTGTTGCTATTGCATCTTCAACCTGTTAAGTGTTGACTCTGCTAGGCACCCTGCATGCATTATGACTTATCTTGGCCCTGCCAGGTAAGTCTTATCTCCTCCTCCACTTTGAAGCAGAGATGATTGAAACTCAAAGAGGTTAATCAATTTGCCCAAGGATATAGAGTTGTGAGTGCCAAAAGCAGGATTGAAGTCCAGGCAGTTTGTCATCATCTAGGAATTTTTCAGGTTTGCATTTAATTCTGTGATCTGCTTGTTTTACTATTTCTGAAAGATGTGAGGTCCATAACTTGGGCTTTTCAGCAATGCTGAAGCTATTAGGTCTTTGGCAACTCTTGGACATAGAGTAAAATACCTTTTGAATAAAGGGATAAGCATGAGTCTTTTGGGGTCCTGGGGCAGAATGTTATGGCTTGTGTATAGATGCCCCCCAATGCCTCATGCAGTCATGGGGAAGCTTCTGGAATTTGTGACTGATTATTTTGGGTGTGGATGCTGCACCTGCCCTGGGACAGGTAATCTGCATTACAATGTAAGGAGCAGAGAGAGACCAGCTACCTCCCTTTGCTCTTGCTCTTAACCAGTCATGGACTGTTGCTCTCTGTGCCATGTGCCGCTCTACCTTGGAGCCAGCTGAATCTGGGCTGAAACCTCCACTGACAGTGAGCTAAATAAACCTTTCCTTACTTCATTTTGGGTGTCAGGTATTTTTCCCAGCAATAAGAGAAGAGTAACTGAAATACATGTATTTCTTTCTTTTTTTCCTTCTTCTTCCACTTTTACATGCATGTATCTGGTAATATAAACAACTAGTTGAAAGACAACATTATGCACTATAACAAATACTATAAAATTCATATTATTTTGTTAAGTGAAATTCTGTATTGCTTGTAACTTTCTGTTTTAGTACTACTTTGTACTCTTTAGAAAATGAAAAATTTTAAAAAAGCACACCTTATACAAAAATATCCCAAATGGATCACATATCTAAACATAAAACGGAAAATTATAAACTTTTAGTGGAAACATATGGGAAAAATATTTGTGACCTAGGGTTAAGAATGTCAAAAGTATAATCAATAAGTTAAAATATTCATAAACTGTTCTTCATCAAAATTAACATATAAAACAGTATAGCAACTCTGTAATATAGTTTGACCACTTTTTAAAAACTGAACAAACTTCTCCTATGACCTGGCAGTACACTCACAAACATTTCTCCCATTAAAAATGAAAATGCATGAACACACAAAACCTATGCATAATTATTCATAGCGGTTTTATTTTGCAAATGAACTCAAAACTTCTAATAACCTAATGTTTCTCCAAAGGTGAATGGCTAAACACACAGTGTTATCTGCCTTTTGTGGACTATACCCCAGTTCTAAGTGGTGGGAACCATGGAGATATGTGAGATGAAACTCAAAAATATTTGGCTAAATGAAATAAGTGATTCATAAAAGGCTACTTACTGTATGACCCTATGACATTCTGAAAGAGGCAAATGTAAAGGGACAGAGACAGGATTCATGGTTTCTGAGGACTGAGTGTAGAGGACTTAGAGGGGAATTGCTATGAAAGTAGCTAGGGAAGTTTTGGGTGAACTAAAAACTCTTTGTGGTGATGATTGTAACTGTATGTGTAGGCCAACACTTAGAAAATTGTGCACGTAGAAAGGGTGGGCATTACTGGGTGTAAGTTATACCACCAAAAATGTGACTTAAAAAATTTGAAATAGAAATCCAGAAACTGGCCAGAGTTTCATTTTCCATCCGGTGGTCAAAAGAATGTTTTTCTGAAAGGTAGTAGTTTAAACAAGGGTCACTATGAGATCAAGGAGTTCGCTGTGTGTCAGCTGGGAAGGACAAATGGAAGCTTACAGAAACCTGTTGGAGCCCAGAGATGTGTAGTCCAACATTATATTTCATTCCAAGCAAGAAATATGAAAATTCACAGAAACACATGGAGTGAGGGATTGACAGGATTGTTTTGGATGATTTCTAGTTTTAAGGATTCTCTCTACCTTTGGTGCGGAGAGTAGCCTTAAGGGGTCAGTAGCAGAAGTAATGACTGTATCAGACAGGGTCTTACTAATATAGAAACAAATATAATGCAAGGACCAGATATAACACAAGATGTACAAATGTGTAAGAAATTACAAGATTGGCTTACAATGGTCAGCTGCGGAGGTGGATGAGGAAGAGTGCAGAGGGCGTCTGCACAACTGAGCCTGCAGAATTCAGTCCCAAGGTCTGGAGCTCACTTCAGTGCTCTGAGCAGGAGGCTGATGATCTGTGGTAGAAAGCTGAAGAGTCTATACTGGAAGGCTGAAGGATCCAAGGCAGAAGCCAAAGACTCTGAGCTAGAAGCCAGAAGATGATGTCCAAGCTGAAAGCGAAGACTGGGGTTCCTCGAGAGAATAGACACTCCTCTGTCCTTCATTTCTCTTTCATATCCTGTAAGTGATGAGCCACCCTAGGATGTAGAATTGCTGAGCCTATTTGGTTAAGCTTCTAAACTTCTCAAGTGACACAATCAATCACCCACTACACTGACAAGTTGGAAGGCTTGGTTCAGCAATAAGGATAGGTGGAGAAGCTGAAAAAGAAGAACAAGATGAGAGCAGGAAGAGACACTACGCAACAGAAGCATCCTTAAATCTACACCCTCTTAATACCCCACCTTGTTGTGGGTTCACTCTTCCTGTCATAGAAAATTTTTATCTGGCTTTCCTAGTGCTCAGGGAGAGGGAACCCGTGTGACTTCCTTGAACTGAAGAGCAGGGACTTCCAGAACTGAAGAGCAGGGCCTTTTCCCTCACCCTCTTCCAGTTACTTGTCCCTCTCAAGTCTGGACTGTATTTCAGAGAGGTCTGCCTGCTGCCAAGTGGAAGAAGGAGGAATCTGACTTCTGCTCAGGAGATTTGAGGTAGGGAAAACTGAAAGGCAAAGTGACAAATCTCATTGCCTAGGCAAATCTCACCCTAAATGGGTTCAGTGCCCAGATTACCAAGATCCTGATTGTCTGACTCAGCACATAGTTTTAGAAAGTTGCTCTCTTGCTCATGTGACCCCCATATGCCATGCTTGGATTGCAATGTGAAAAATATTTCCGTAGCAGAAATTCATCTCCCATGTACTGAGATTTATCAGAAGAAAGATTTGGGTAGAGTAAAGCTGTTTATTCCCAACCGACATGGACATGTTACAATGGAAGACAATGGACGATGAAACTTGGCTTCCACATTGAAGCTATAGCTCATTTAGACTACTTTAAGTATATGCATTAGTCTAGAAATAGTGTGTCACAAGAATAGCATGTTAGGAGGCTTTCGATGGCAAAAGTGTATTGATAATTGGAACTTATTGTCACATATATCAGAAGATTTGGGGGTCACGTTTGATAACTACTCAGCAACTTGTTTACAGTGGCAGTCATGCCTACTTACTGAGTCTCTGGAATTGTTCCTCATGGCTACAAGATGAGTGCCAGCACCCTGTTTACAGTCTCTTCACATCACAAGGTCCAAAAATGCTAAGTAGAGCCAAGGGGATGCAGCTCCGGGGTGGAGGATTTGTCTAACATGCATGAAGCCCTGGTTTCAATCCCCAGCATGGCCAACAAACAAACAAAACTCATACAAAGTATAAGTAGGCATCTCTCTGTGTGTTTGTTTTCTTCATTATCAGTTTTCTTTCTCAGAAAACTAAGAGACTTTCTATTTCATGTCATTGGATGAACTAGGTTCTATGCCCACTCCTGAATGGTTGGGGGGTGGGGTGGAATGAATAGCAAATTTTAAGTGAAGAAAGAGGCAGGCAAACCCAGACTAGGCCCATTAAAGCACTATGGTTGGAGCTAGCTTGGTGATCTAAGTGCCAGCCTGGCAAGGAGAAGGACCATGGTTCAATCTCCATTACTGTATGCTGCGCTGACCCCAGAACCCTACGCTGGGCTGGCCTGAAACCTGGTGTGGTGGTACAAGCCTGTAATCCCAGTGCTTTGGAGGCTGAGACAGGAGGGTCACTATGAATCTGAGCTGTGTAGCAAGTCCTTGTACTAATTAATTAATTAATTAGTTAATTAAAAAAATTTAAAAAGAACATCACGGTTTTTGGTGCAGAGTGGCACTCTAGAGTAACTCACGGGGTGTCTCTTAGTGTAGTCTAGAGCAGCGAGGCCCAAATGTCTCTCCTTGGTTAACTCCATTGATATTAGAGCAGAGCAAGGTATTTATGCCTTAAAGTTGTCATCATAACCTTGGTGGTTTCAACTAATAGAAACAAATTCTGGTTTTGAGATTGGAAGTCAAGGTTTTGACACAGCTGTGCATGGACTAGGAGCGGTCCTGTTCTTCACATCTTCTAGCTTCTGGTTGTCAATCCTGGCCTTGGTGCTGTATAACTCCAGTTTCTGCCTCCATCTTCCTAAGACCACCTTGAATGTCTCCTCCAGATATACATGGCTTTAGACTTAGTTGGTATATCAGCTACTCTTCTCTCATTGCTAAGACAAACGCCCAACGCCCAAAATGAAGTAAGTTGTTTAGCTCACAGTCAATACAGCTTTCAGTCCATACTCAACTGGCTCCAAAGCAGAGTGGCACATAGCAGAGGGCAACCATTTATGGTGGTGGCAAAGAGCAAGAGAGCAAAAGGGAGTGGCGGCAGCATCTCAGGCAGTCATCTAGCTTCTCTCCTCTCCTCTCCTCACACTGTAATGCAAAGTACCTGCCCCAGGGCACTCACATCCATAATCCCAGCATTGGATCATGAATCAATCAAAAACTCCAGAAGCCACCCATGACTGCACGAGGCTTGGGGGGACAACTACACACAAACCATAATAGTGGGCAGCCAAAATAAATCAAGGTGTTCTCATCTTATGATCTTTAATCACATCTGCAAATACTTTTTTCTCCAAATAAGAGTCACACTCAGGGGTTCCAGGGATTAGAATATTGACATAAATGCTTTGAGTAGATAATACAATCCATTTGTAAAGAGTCAGCGGACTCTTTGGGCTCCATGTGACAGACAACTCACTTTGTGAGTTCATGAACATGGAAGATATAGAAGAAGTTCGGAACTACTTCTTCTTCTGGCCCAGCGGCGCCCACGCCGGGTCTGCCCCGCCGCGCCGCCGCCGCGCCTGAACAGAACTACTACTTCTCGCCCAGCGGCCCCCGGGCCGGGTCTGCCCCGCCGCGCCGCCGCCACGCCTGAACGGAACTACTTCTTCTTCTGGCTCAGCGGCCCCCGCGCCGGGTCTGCCCCGCCGCGCCGCCACCGCCGCGCCTGAACGGAACTGCTTCTTCTTCTGGCCCAGCGGCCCCGCCGGGTCTGCCCCGCCGCGCCGCCGCCACGCCTGAACGGAACTACTTCTTCTTCTCGC
>PVKN010022536.1:0-15119 GCA_004027915.1 Capromys pilorides
TGGTGATCAGCAAAGTGGTTGCTTTGATGAGAGATTCCTTGCTTTTGAGATTGGCAAAACCTCTGGTGCCTGGATCCTGTGAGATATTCTACCTGCTGGAGCTGCACCACCTGGGCACTTGTAAGAACATCTGCCCATATGGGGCTGGGGAGAACACCTACAGCTCCAGAGATGAGAAAACACCAGTCTGCTCCCTGAGATTTGCCTGGTACTATGCTGAGTGTGTAGTTGTGATAAATCTCTGTACTACAAATGCTGACAGGGAAGCACAGATAGGTCAGGTAACTCAGCCACAGTCACACAGCTAGCACCTGGTAGAGGCAAAATTTGAATCCTTTGGAGTCCACATCACGGGAGGAACAAAACTGGGCAGTCAGGTTCCTGAGTGTGGCCGGAAGGAGGGGTAAGGGCAGTGTGAGTGGCTTTTCCAAGTCTCAGGTGCCTATGGGGAAATAGGCAACCCCCATGGCCTTGCCCTGGTAGGATCTCGCTGAAGAGTCACTGCCCCGGTCCTCCTGCATTCTGGGTGAGGGTTTGGACAAGGCTGTGAACACAGAAGCATCTACCACCAGAACAGGAAAAGTGAAAAGTGTCTGAAAGCGTGGGCGCATGGCACCTCTCTCAGAAGTGCCATTAAGTCTTCTCGTACTTGAACCCAGCCAGTGGCCGCAGGCAGGTGGCAGGTGGGGAAGGTGGGCATAGTGCCCTTTGTGCCCTGGGGTCAGGGCTCAGATCCAGTTTGTGAGTGGTTTCCTCACATGCAGCTGTAATCCTGCTTACAGGCAGGGAAACTGAAACTGGGGCGCAGCTCAGCAGTGGAGGCCTGGCTGCCCTGTGAGAGACTGCTCCATTTGATCTCAGCACAACCCTCTTCGTCCCCAGAAGAAAAGGAAACTGAAACTAGGATGGGGCCTTGGCTGCAGCTACTGAGGATGAAAGACTGCTGCTTGTCCTTCCTTTCAGCCACTTACACTTGTTCCTTCCTGGGCTAGTGGAGGTGGGGATCAGGGATGGAGGCCGGGGTCCCAGATGCCAGCTCCAGGGGCTGAGCTGAGGTGGGCCACTCCCTGGGGCTCAGACAAGGCAGGGATCTGTGGGTCAGCAGAGGCCACCACGTTCCCTCCCCAGACTTTCCTAGATGCCTCGGTCTAAGGCGCCTCCATAGATAAAGGCTTAGAGAAGACGTGGGGTCCTTGGCAGAGGATGAAGGCTTTGAGTGCCATGAATTGGGGTTTCCTGAGTGTCTGAAGCCCATGGGGTCTCCTGGGAGGTTTGTTCAGAATGTAAACTGTTGGCCCTGCCTGCCCAAGTCCCCAGAGACCCTGGTGGGCCTTGTACCTCAAACGCTGGAAGGTTGTTTTGAGGGGTGGGTGACACCTTGGGTACTGTGTTTCTCTTTTCCTACGTTTGCAGGAATATTAGACATGTTTGTAATGGAGGACAGATGAGATAAGAATTGTCATTCTGGGAGCCCAAGCAGGTGATGGTGGTGTCATCCTTGGGGGTTCAGCTCAGGCCCTGGTGTGGATATGCTGGGGTACAAGCTAAGGAGGTGAAGCCCGCCACTCTCCACCCTGTGGGTGGTGACTCAACTTCAAGCATAGCCTGAGGACCACAATCCAGGCCAGTGTTCGAGGATTGGGTTGGCAGGGTGGGGCACAACCTGCACCGTGGGTGTTTGTTTTCTGAGTTTTGCTCACCTCTTCCCACTGGCTCCAGACCTGGCGCACAGGGTGAAGTTGTGTTGTACTGTGTGCTTGTGTGTTTTTCAATTGTAACAAAATAGTCGAAGTATTTCAACATTCTGATCCTTTCCCGGTGTGGGGGTCAGCAGCATACACGTTGTCACTGTCTACCTCCAGAACTCTTGCTTCGTCAAACCAAAACTCTGTCCCCATCCAACACTCCCATAGCCCCATCTAGGCACCTGCCCTTGCACCCTGTTTCTTGGGTCTGGCTGTTCCGAGACCCTTGGGTGTTGACCTCAGGAGTGTCCTGGTTTGGAGGGATTTACTCCTCTTGATTGGTGCTGAGCTGCTGCAGCCTGTGGTATTTTTGTTTTGTGATACTTGGGATCAAACCCAGTTCCTTTCCACGGCTCTGTACCTCCAGCCCTTTTGTGTTTTATTTTGAGACAAGAGTCTCTCCCACTGTCACCAAGTTGCCTAATCTAGGCTTGAATTTGCAACTTTCCTGCTTCAGCCCCAGAGTGCTGGGATTATAGATGTGAACCACTGTTCTGTGCTGCAGTTTTCTTTTCTTTTGTATTTTTTAGGGAAGGGTCTACAGGGTCACTGCTAGATCAGACTCCTAGTGATCCGCCTGCTTACACCCTCCCAAAGAGCTGGAATTACAGAAGTCCGCTAACCCGCCCAGTCTCAGTTGCCCATTCAGTGAGCTCCCAGGGCAGGCCGGCACAGCAGGCCCAGGGATGGAACCCAGACCCCCACGCCTGCTTGAGTTTTCTTTTCTCTTTTCTTTTTATTCAGTAACGGGAAGTTGCAGAAGTACAATTTTAAGGTTAGGATTTTCCTTGCCTCCTTTTTACCTGTCTTTATTTTTTCTTCTTTTCTGTTTTTAAATAAGTGTGTGTGTGTGTGTGTGTGTGTGTGTGTGTGTGTATGACAGTCCCACTATGTAGTTTATACTGGCCTTGGACTCATTATGTAGCCCAGGCTGCCATCACCCTGTCAGCAATCTTCCTGTCTCAGTGTTCCGAGTGCTGGGATTGCAGGTGTGTGCCACATGCCTGTCTGCCTGTCTTTATTTCTTCTATCCCACCTTACTCCTCATGCAGTGGATGGAAGACCACTTCTGCTCTTAAATAATTTCTGTATTTGTCTACTTTCCTTTATATTACTATGACTATACAAATAGGCTGCAGCCAGCCCGTATCTGAGCTGGGAGGTTGAGGCAGGAGGATTGCTGCAAATTTGAGGTCTGCCTTGGCTGCATAGTAAGTTCAAGGTCAACCTGCACTATAAAAAGAAACCCTATTTCAAAAAACCCCCATGCCAAAAAATATGTATGTGGGTAGCAGATGACCTACCAGGAACAGGAGGATCTGAAGTCTCCTGCTGAGCCCCTTCACCCTCTCAGACTGACACTGCGCTTCTTGTTGCTCCTCCATGTTTTGCTTGGCCATGTAGCAGGGCCTGACACAGCAGCCAGCCGTGGGCACTTGCATCCGGGAGCTGCTGTTCTCGCGGGAGCTGCTGCACCTGCAGGCTAAGGCTTTCCCACTCTCAAATCCCTGGGCAGCTCCTGTGGCCAGCAGCAGGTCTCTGAGGTTCTACTTCCAGGCACAGCCTATCCTGTCCTGACAGGGGTTGGCCTTGTCAACCGCGCTGGGGGATGGGTGGAAATGGCATCTCATCGCTTCTGTTCCTTCATGATAGAGATGCCAAGCATCTTTTGGGAGATAAAGAGACCACTTCTTTTTCTTTAAATTGTCTTTGCCTCTGCCCCCTCCCCTTCTGGACTGAGGATTGGATCTAGAACCTTTACACTAAGCTATGGCCTCAGCCTCTTTCTTTATTTTTTATTTTGAGACAGAGTCTTGCTAAATTGTTGAGTTGTATAAACTGGGCATGAACTTGAGATCTTCCTACCTCAGCCTCTCAGAGTACTAGATTTACAGGGGGTGCCACCAAGGCCAGCTGAGTAGCTTGAATTCCGGGTTTGTTTGTTTGTTTGTTTTTAATTTGGGGAAAGTGTGTGTGTGTGTGTGTGTGTGTGTGTGTGTGTGTGTGTGTTGCTAAGGATGGCACCCAAGGTCTTAATAACACTAGACAAGCACTTTACCACTGAGCTTTTATGTATACGCTAATTCTTTTTTTCTTGTCTCAAAATAACCTAGGCTATTTTGTTGCCTAGGATGGCTTTGAGTTTATAATTCTTCTGCCTCAGCCCCCTAAGTAGCTGGCATTACCAGTGTATGCCACAATACCTGGCTCTTGCCCGCCCCCCTGCTCCTGGGGATTGAATTTGGGACCTTGAGCTTGCCAGACAGGTGCTTATGCCACTGAGCTATCTTCCCCAGCCTGAGGCACCTTTTTAGATTATTGCTTACTTAGTCCTTGGAGTGATCCAGCTCCCCAGCTCAGCAGGAAGAAGCCCTGGCCACTGCATGGAGGGTTCAGTTGTTCACAGGCCTCTTGCCCTTTTGATCCTGGCCACCTTTCCCTCCTCTTAGAGGCAGCTTGTCCTTGGGCTGCCTGTGGAATGGTGCTGCAGTTCCCCAGCATCCATTGCAACTCTGAGTTGTGGGTCCCTCCAGTTGCAGGGGGTGGCTATGTCAGACATCCTTCTGTGAGCCCTGCAACCCTTCTTCACTTTGATTGGCTCAGGGAGATGCCAGGTCCTGAGTGGGCGAGGCTCACCAGGGCTGCCCTAGTCAGAGGGAGGAAGCACAGAGCCCCCAGTATCTAATTCAGTGTTGAGGGTACCAAGGAAAGTGTTCTGAGGCTCTTGGGGGCCTTTTTCCAACTTCTGCTTTTTGATTAGAAGGATGTGTTGTGAGAGCGAGATGTGGGGACCTGTTTTCAGTTCTGAGTCCCATCCTTCAGTGAGCTCCTGAGTGCCATGCATAGCCAGGCATGGGCTCAGTGGGTAACCGGGGTTTGTAGTACTCTTGCCCTCCAGAGTGTTCAGGGGCTGCAGCTAGGGGGGACAGTGCTAGGAGGAGCAAACCTGGGGCCTTGGAGAGGGGTCTCATGGTCAAGGTAAAAGAAGGTTCTAGACAGAACTATGCGAAAGTGCTGGGGTTACAGAGGCGCAGGTGTGAAAGTGGATGCCTCATGAAGGCCGCTGTTGGGTCCAGGTGGTATTGAGTGACCATGGCACTGGTAGGTAGTGGGTGGGTGGCTGCTGTGCATGGGTGAGGACAACAGGTGGACAAGTGGATCAGAGCCATGAATTGGAAGCCGGTGGAGGCCTCTGGACCCCCACCAAACAAAGAGCTTTTGAGAGGAGAAGAAAGGGTAAGCACTGCTTTAGTGGAATTGAGGCACTGGTCCGGTGGATGTTCAGAGTGCCCCTTTCCCTGACCTGCCTGTGCTGAGGGGGGTGAGGGGTGGGGTGGAGTGTTGATGTGCCTCAGCTATGTTCAAGGGGAGAGGGCCTCTTCCTGGGCTCCTCACTCTTTTCTGATCTTTATCTGCCTACAGATGCTGAGAACAATTCCCTGATCCACCCAGTTCCTGAGGGAAAGTGGGCACACGGGGAACCTCTGACGGAGGACAGGGACCAGCATTCCATCCCAGGCTGCAGCGACTGGCAAGAAAATTTAGAAGACCCCAATTCTGATGCCTCCTGGACCCTTGTCCATAATAAGGTGAGGGAGCTGCTCCTGCCTCTGCCTGTCCCCACCTGTCCCTGCCTAGACCTGCTTGTCACCCTGCCCTCTGCTTTACCTGGAAACTTTTTCCTGAGGTAGTTTGATCAGTGGCCAAGCTAGGTCTGCTTTGAGAGATCTTTGCTGTCCCCATGTCCCCATGGTGTCTTCTGTGGGACGTTACTGGACAGCTGCCCAGCTGTCCTCCCAAGTGCTACACCTCCAGCCTGAGCAGTAACAGAGCTGTCCCATATATGCCTCTTCTATCACAAGAGCCATGACTCTGGCCTCTGGTCACCTGTCCACCTCCAAGACCTGATACATGTGACTATGGGCCAAGTGTCTGTGGGTTCTACTTTCCTCTGGGCCTCTCTGTCCTGGGATTGGGGGCTTGAGGGCGAGGGTTCTCTGTCCTGGTTCTGGGAATGCACTGATAGCAAAAAACCCTTCCTCCAAAAGTGAGGCTCAGCCTGTCTCTGTCCCCAGTAACCTCCAACAGAACCTGCACCAGAAAGCACTTCTTCAGACAGGGATCTAGTGGGGGTAAGCCCTGGGAGGCTTCCCATGGAAGTTACCTGGAAGTATTTGCGCCAGACCAGTGAATACCCCATTGACCATGTCTGGATGTCCGTGTCTGCTGGGTTCAAGAAGGAGAAATTTAGCCTTTTAAAATTTAAAAAATTAATTTATGCTAGAGATTGAACCCTTTACTTTGAGCTACATCTTCAGTCCTGTTTGTTTGTTTGTTTGTTTTCTTACTTTGAGCCAGGGTTGCTAAATTTCTAAGTTGCCTAGGCTGGGCTCAAACTTGCAGTCCTGCTGCTCTAGCCTCCTAGGATGCTAAGGTTATAGGCACGTGTTACGTCCCGCTGTGAAGTTGTCTTTCTGTGGCTGGGATGGGCTGGTTTTCTGTGTTGTTCCTGCTAGATGGTCTCCAGGAGCAGCAGGGACACAGCTGGCCGTACACTGGCCTGTTGTTAGTGTGTGCTGGTGGGAGTGTATGGTTTGGGTGTGTGTGAATGTAGGGTGTGTATGATTTATTTTTATTTTTATTCTTTTGTCTTTTTGAGACAGGGTCTCGCAATGCAGTTTGTGAGCTCACTTTTGTAGCCCAGGCTAGTCTTGAACTTGCATGTAATCCCAGAGCTTTAGGAGGCTGAAAACAGGGAGAATCACCGCGAGTCCGGTCCACATAGTGAGACCCTGTAGACCCTGTACTAAATACATTAAAGTAAATAAATATATAAATAAATAAACAATTTTGTATAATCAACAACAAAATAAAATGAAAGACCATCCATGAAGAGGGAAAAAAATGTGTGAATCACATATCTAGTAGAGATTTGGTATCCATGATACCTAAAAAGTTCTTAGAACTTGACAATGAAACATAGTTCAACTTAAATATGGGCAAAACCCTGTGCTAAAATATTTCTCCAGAGAAGGTTTACAAGTGGCCAGCAAGCATGTGACACAGTGGACATCGCTGGTGACCAGGAGGCACAGACTGGAGCTTCAGGAAGGGATCCTGTCTCACACACCAGGAGCTCAGTGCTGCCTGCGAGGATGTGCAGGAGTTGGAGCTATGGCACAGCAATGGGGGTGGGGGTGGGGGGGCTGTAAATACTGCAGCCACTCTGCGAGACGGGCTGCTTCTGAAAAGCTAAGCATAAAATTACCCTCTGCCTCAGCAGTTCCCCTTCTGGGTACGGGTTGCAGAGAAATAGACACAGGTAGTCAAATAACGCCTTCCCACCTAAAGTTCAATACAGTATTATTTATAACAGTCCGCAGATGAAGTGGCCAGTGTAGTGGATGGCTGCAGTGTCAGCATTCGAAGAGGCTGAAGAAGGAAGATTGCAAGTTTGAGCCCAACCTGGGCATTTTAGTGGGACCCTGTCTCAACAAAACGAAATAAAATGGCAACAAAAAAGAAGCAACAAGCACTGGAGGTCAAGCTCAGTGTGAAGGCTTTGGGTTCAATCTCTAGTATTGCAGAGGAGAAAAAAACACTATGTATAGGATTGTCACTAAAGGAAATTTGTAAAAACAGAAAAACCCCATCCACACCTGCCGTTCAGAGCTCACCAGCAGCTGGTGGCCATGTCCCTAAGGAGCAGTTCACAGGGCTATTGTGTATCATTTCTCACGTGATAGTGGTGTTTGCAGCTATGAGCCTCCCACACCAGGTGGGGTACATGGGAAGTCAGGACATAGGGCCGTGGGCCAGCCCTGTGCTACAGAGTGGGTGTCAGGATTGTGGTTAATGGGGTCTGTGGGGAGGCCACCCCTTGTGTCCCTGGTGACTGGCTCCATGAACCTCTAGATGCTGGCTAGTGTGTGGTTTTTTTTTTTTTTTTTGGAGGGACCAGGGTTCGAACTCACGACTTTGCACTTGCCAGGCAGGCACTTATACCACGGAGCTATCTCCCTCGTCCCTAGTGGGTGTTTTTTGCTGCTCTTGCTCTTCAAAGAGGCAGATGGGTTTGTGCTTCTCACAGCAGGTGGAACACATGGAGGATTTCCCTTCCTCAGCTTCCTGCTGGCTGCTCTGTGGGAAGGGACCTGGCTGGACTGTGGTACTGCCTGGAGGCTGGGAGGTGACAGTGTGTGTGTGTGCCTTGGCCTCAGACTCAAGAATCCTGTCCTGGCTCTGCCCTGGTACTCTGGGCTGACCTGGCCCTGCCAGTTCTGCATCTAAAGTCCTGGCCCAGGAGTGTAGAGGGAGGCCCCTTGGAGGTTGGGGAGCCTGCTGCTTGGGGTGCTTTTACTGAGTTGCTCTGCTCACCTCTGCCACACCGTTCTGCCTGCTGGCTCTGGTTGTAAGGGTGCTGGGGGCTCGTTCAGTCCACCCCATGGGTGCCCCTGCCCTAGGCTTCCTGAGGGTGGAGGTCTTGGAGGATTTGTTGGCGCAGTGCCTGGGGTAACCCTTCCCTGTCTTTAGGGGGGCTTGTGCTTCAACAGGGAGTGGCCCCAGAGATTTCTGTTGGTGCTGTGGACAACACATCTGATGAGACAGAAGCCACTTATTGCCCACTGAACAAGAGCAGGAAGCAGGCTGCAGCCCTGTTTGAGGTGGAGGACGTGTGTTGGGCAGACTGTGACCAGGTGGCTTGCATACAAAGTGGCACTGATGCCTCTGTCTAGCCTTGCGTGCCTGTAGGCTGCACTCATGCCTCAGTCCTCACCTCCTAAGGGGCAAGAAGGCTGGGGATATATCCAGGCCTAGCTATAAAGTGACTCGGGTTTTGGCTTTTGTGATGAAGAACATTTTGTAAACACTCTGGATCCTTCAATCCTGTCACCAGCTTTTATTTCCTTGTTGTTATTTATTTACTGGATATGTGGTCTTCCTACACAGTTCAGACTTGTGATCCTCCTGTCTCAGCCTCCCCAGCATTAGGATTACAGGTGTGCGCCAGCACCCCCAGCTTCAGGGCCAGCATGGCACACCTGTAATTCTGGGGTTGGCACGGTGTATGGTACTAGGGATCGAAATTGGGTCCTTGTGCTTACCAGACAGGTGCTTAGACTGCTGAACTATCTCCCCAGCCCCAACCAGCTTTTATTTCTTATGACATCTCTTTTTACATCTGGAAAAGTTCTCCTGGTAGAAGTTCTACAACAATCCAGAACCCTTCTCATAGAGAAGAGCTGGAATCCAGGCTCATGGGGCTATGGGGGCCCAAGACCAGCAGGGAGCGTTGTGGCTGCACCAGGACCCCGTCGGCAGGTCAGGGCATGCTCACGCCCACAGTGCAAATGCCTGGCTGAACTCAGTGTCTGTCTGTGGAGGCTCAGTCCTGTCACTCTGAGGCATTTGGGAGCGTTACAGGGTTCCTTCACAATGTAAGAAATGACACTTGCTGAGTGTAGTGGTGCATGACTATAGTCCCATCACCCAGGCACTAGGATTGCAGGCTCTGGGCCAGCACACAGAAAGAATTTGTCTCAAAAACACAAAATGAGACACACATAAAGTGCTTCTGCCTATGAGGAAAGGGTACCCTCAAGCACCAAAGGACCTACTCTGTGAGGGTGAACTTTGGCTTCCTGCACAGGATGCTGCCATTCTCCGGGTAAGGCGGCTGCACATTCACTTCGTGAGGACCAGCACCAGGACAGATTCTGTGCTGCACCTGCACAGGTCAAGGCAGGAGACTGGGAGCCACATACGTCCTTTCCCTGTGGGCTTGGGCTTGGCAGTGAGTGCCCTGTGGCTCTGCTTTGCACAGTACAGAGGGCTGGGTCTGGCTGGGGGCGGAGCTCTCTTAGCTGTGAGGTTCTGTGTGCTGTCCCTAGCACCTCCAAAATTGTAAAACAAAAAGGAAAATAGAAGACTAATATGCGAGAAAGAAGGGCCTGAGCCCATGAGGAGTCACACGCCCCTGAGCAGGAGCACAGCAGGATCCGTGCAGCAAAACTGTCTGTCCTGGCTCCAGACTTGTACTTTAATGAAATGACTAGTCATGTAGGAAAATGATATAGCTCTGGGAAGAATCTGCTTTCTCTGGAAGTTGGTGAGAAAATTCTAAAACCCACCTGAATTGTAAGTTGGCAAGCAAACCTACGAAGGCCACAAACAAGAAAGCAAAAGAATAGAGACTGAAAGTAAACCTGCCCACCCAGCGATGACAGTGTTCCCTGCAGGTGCAAAGACAGATGGCAGGAGTGTCCCCAGCCAACAGTGAGAGTTGGCAGGCTCACCATGTATATAAAGCCAGCTTTCTAGCTCATACTAACACTAAATTATGTCCGGGATTGCTTACATATATATTTTTAAATTTTATGTGTTTGGTACAGGAGCTCTCTATGTAGTTCCAACTCCTAGTGATCCTCCTGTTTCAGCCTCCCCAGTGCTGGGATTACAGGCCTGTGCCACCACTCCAGGTCTTGATGGTCAGCTTGGCGTGCAGCACCAGGGATCGAACCTGGGTCCTTGTGCTTACCTAGGCAGGTACTTAGACCACTGAGCTATCTCCATGGGCCTGCTTACATATTTTAATGTGGGACAGCTTCTTTAGAATTCCAGAAAATATAGGTGAATGCTGTGTGTATCAAATTATAAAAATGTTCCTAAGCTTCATTAAAAAAAGTTCTGTTGTGGCTCTATAAGCAGAGATGCTGAGTTAGAAAAGATAACTCCTGGGGAGGCCGTGCTAGGAGGTATTACAAAGGGTTAGGAACAGTGACGCTTCATTAATTCTCAGGAAGGACTGGGTCAGCCCACAGATGTCCTGAATAATAGGTCAGGGATGCAAAAGGCAGCTGAAGAGGAAGAGCTGGAGCGGCTACAAACATCTGAAGGGGAAGCTTGTGGCTGCCCTCAATTGGGCAGCCACTTTGCCTCTCAGGGTTGAGTTTAGTTTTATTAAAAAGGTGTTGGTGGTGGAGCTGAGTAGCAGGGTGCTTGCCTAGCATGATTGGGTCCTGGATTCTGTCTCTAGGACTGGGGAATAAGAACAGTGTGTGGGCTTGCAGCTGCTGGCCAGGGTGGCCAAACCTGGCCAAGCATGACCAGGGTACACAGGCTGGGCCACTGCCTGGCCACCATCTTTGTTCATCCTAGAGCTGGGCTTTGGTCCCTCAGAGTGCTTCCCTGTACCACTCGTGTATTTACTGGGTCCCCACAACCCCCTTGTGATGGGGAAGGGACAGTAAATCCTTCCTCCTGGCCCCCCTCCCCTCTCCACAGTCCTACAGAAACTTGTGCCCTCTATGCCATGTGCTTCTGTCCTTAGCCTACTGCTCTCATCCTTCTAAGCCACCTTCCACAGGGAGGGCAGCCAGCAACTATCCGTAGGGTCTACACCTGAAGGAAATATCTACTGATAAGTGTAGCCTTCCAAACAGTGCATGGGAAACATCTGAGATCTAAACTATAATATCAGCATCTGTTCCCATCCACCTGTGTGAGGATTTGGCCAGCACATGGCCTCCCTCCCATCCCATCCCTCCTGCCTCAGCCTCCTACAGCACTGATATTACAAGTGTACATCACCACGCCTAGTTGGACCTCAATTTAATTCTGGGTGAGCAGGAAGTCGTGGGAGACAAGGCTTGTCTTCAGCCATAAAAATCCAAGTTTTTGCAAAAGAGGTGGAGCTTTGTTTTGTGGCTTCAGTGTCTTTTAGACTCTGCCTTGTGCAGCCTCCAGGGAGCCTTGTAGGTTAGGAAGTCTCTGACCTCCCCAGTGCCATCCTTACTGGCCTTGGTGCTGAGTTTCCCATGTAATTGTGGGTTGCACTGCCTCACTATGCTGTCAGCTTCGTGGGACACGGGCTCCATCGAGCCCTAGTGTCCATGTGCCTGCAGAAGCTCCTGTTGCTGTGTGAGTATATAAAGCCAGATTTTATATACCAACTCTCGCTGTTGGCTGGGGACACTCCTGTCATCTGTCTTTGCACCTGCAGAAGCCAGCTGCGTCAGTAAGGCCGCTTGTGTAGAGCACCAGCATATGGAGAAGGAGATGGCTTGGCTAACTCAATGGGACTCATTAGCTGCCTGTTGGAAGCCATCAGAAATCTGGTAGAGATGCACCAGATGCACCCAATCAAGAGTTGCAGGGTGTACAGTGGGAAGGTGAGGTGTTTAGGTGCCCCTAAGGTGCTGTGGTGCTGACACCCTGACATTGTTAGCCTCCACTCACAGTGTGGCCCTGGGAGCCACACAGCCCTTGTGGCCACCCACACAGGTCAGCCGCTCTCCCTGGCGACAAGTTCTGCACACATGACTTGTCACGCTCCAAAGCTGGAGCAGATTTTGTGTTAAATTTCATGTTCTTTAATGCTTAACCATGCTGTGACAGCTGAGGATGCTCTGCAGTATGCTGGTCATTAGGGCACAGCTGTTGGAGGTCATATAGGATTCTGGGGGAGCTACAGGCTGATCCAGAGGGTGGCTGCCACATTATGTGCAGATGAACCCACATTATTTGTGTCCCTTTCCCAAATGACTTAACCTTAGCAGTAGGGGCTATGGGTGGCACAGCCATACCTGTAGCTACCTGTCAGTATGGCAGGCATCAGGGATTGTAGGAATGACTTGGTGACCACATCAGCAGTCCCTCTACAATGCTACATCTATGGGGTCCCACAGTCCCTAGCACCTGCTTCTCAGGCTCCATTCCTGGCTCCTGCGCTAGGCGGGACGCTTGTGCTGGGTCCAGGATGCCTCTGGGGTGCAGCAAGGAACTTTTGCCTCCTGCCATTCCCACGTCCTTCCTTTTATTCCATTTGTGTTTGTAGTGTGTTGAGTGCAGGTGTGGAAATGGCTGAGGTAGGATGGATTGCAAGCTCAAGGCTTGCCTGGGCAATTTAAACACTTAGCAAGACCTTGAAGTAAAAAATAAGAAAAGGGCAAGGAATAGAGCTCAGTGCAAAGGCCCTGGATTAGGTCCCCACTATCACAAAGAAATTGTTGATGTAACAGATTTTGTAAGTGGGGTCTGGCCAAGCTAAGCTAAAGGCATGTGAGAAATTGGAGGGAAACATTGGACAGCATGTGATAAATTTAAGAAGTAAAATCAGTGTCTTTTTTTATGTTTAGAGTAAAAGAAAGAGAAGGAAGAAAAAGAACCAGAACTCGTCCAGTCCCTCGGAGCTGAGTTCCTTATCTCTGTCTCTCTCTGACTGTTCAAGTCTGAATTCGTTCTCTATCCTTGGCTCCCTGGATACAGCTGCGCCCCACAACCAAACCCAACAGGGCAACCTGGACAGCCAGTCGGGCCATCCTGTAGACTCAGAGATGCTGCAAGTGGAGGGGGGTGTCCCCCTTGACTCTGTTGAGCATACTGAGGGTGATGATAGCCCTGTGCAGGCTCAGAATGCCACAGCCACTGGCCCAACCCTGGGAAGCATGGCCCAGGAACCCCCAAGAGGGCAGGATCCCAACTCCTCCGTGCCCTCTGAAGACCAAAGTCCCTCGGAGGAGCAGTCCACCCTGGCCGCCTCTCCCTGTGAAGACCACCTTGCAGCTGTAAATATCACTCAGCAGTCCAAGTCCAAAAGGGACAACTTGAAACCAGAAGAGAAAGCACAGAAGGAAAAACAGCAGGCAGGGTCACCAACACCTGGGGTGAGTGTTGGGGTGGCGACTGGTGTGATGACATCCCGAGTTGCCTCACTATGTCTGTAGGTATGACATCACCCTGCTGCCTTCAGGAGCCAGAAAAGGGGCCTCTGGCCTCTTCCCGCTCAATTTGTGGCCAGTTCTGAGCCATGTGCCATTCTGTCCAAGTCTGTCCCTGCTGTTCTCAGTCACTGTGACTTGGGCTGGGGGCCTTTGTTTCTTCCAGGGAAAGGATGATACAGCTAAACCAACTGACAAAGCCCACATAGCCACCAGGGATATGAAGGACAGGACTCAGCCAGCCAAGCAGCCACTGGAGAGCCCCGCCACACCCAAGGAATCCTGCCAGGTAGAGAGGCTTGCATCTGTCTTCCTGTGTCCGCCCCACCTGCTCCTCTGCAGCCCTTTGCACTTTCCCTGGGAATATTTGTGGGGTGCTACAGTACAGTGTGAGAGGACCAAGGTGCTGCCTGCGTGGAGCTCACTACACAGGTGGTGTGGAAGAAAGCCGGTGCTGCCCTGAGGGAAGGTTAGTCCCTCAGCTGGGTGGTCAGGCAAGGCCTAGAGAGGTGCTGTGGAGCAGAGACCAGTAGGAGCAAGGAGTGAGTGTGGGCCACCTGTGAACCTTTCCCAGCAGGATTGGTGTGTGCCAGGGCCCCAGAGGGTGTGGTGGGTCTGTCCTTAGCGCAGAAAGCAGCTAGTGCTGCCAAATGCACAAGGGAAGGGAAGGTGGATGGTGAGGTTGGAGAGTTGGAGAAAGGACTCCTGAGAGGACCTGAGAGTGGACCAGACTGGAGACCCTGGAAAATCCAAAGCAGGGAAGGATAGCACTTCTCTGGCAGCTGTGTGACTCATAACAACAGAGTACAGCTCAGGTGCTGGCCTTAACAGTTGGGCTGGGTTGCTCCTTCCAGAAAGCAGAAGCCAAGGGCAAGTTGGCTGTTGCTGGGGAAAAACCCAGTAAAAATGGAAATGTGAAGCTAGAAGACAGGAAGAAGGCAGAAGACAGTAACAGAACTCAGCCAGCAGCTGGGAAGAAAGAGGAGGAGCAGAGGAACCAGAGTGCCGCAGCACAGGAGGTCACAGCAAGGTAGGACCAGGGTACCTGAGTAGCAGGGTCCTGGGGCTGCCCCAGCCACATCTCTGTCAAGTTCATCTTCAGGGGACTGCTTACATGTGGGCTGTCTGCAGGTTATGGCCTTTTAGAAGGCCGGGGAGCCCAGAATGTATTGTAACCCAGAGTCCTTCCTGGACTGCCCAGGCTCTCCAGCCCTTCATGATAGAGCAGAGATGGCCTCTTGTGAAGGGAGAGGAGGTCTCTGACCAAGCATAGCCTAGCTGGACCCTGAACCTCATCACGTTCTTACTTGCCGTGCTGGTGCACAGTAGAGAAGCACCAATGGGGCCTGTATGCCTGTGTGCGCACTTCTGTATGCCCACCTGCACACCTGCACACCTGCACGTGAACCAGTGCACACAGGTGGGCAGACAGGTGGGCTGTAGCACCTGCCTTCTGCTCTCCCTAGCATGCTGAGCCCCGGCGAAGGACTTACCGTGTATTTCCATGCCATCGTCTCCAAGCACTTTGAATTTGACTCTAACCACCACCAAATGTTTGTATGGGGCCGCATAGGACTTGGGCAGCCTGAGTGGACAAATGTTTGTGAAATGTACTATGCCAAGTGAGTATACTGAGGGCTGGCTCAGGTGGGTG
>PVKN010022537.1:0-15101 GCA_004027915.1 Capromys pilorides
TATTACATACCAATTATAGATTTATATAAATATTCCAAGATATTGATAATGTCTTGCTGATAGCTTTCTTTTGGAATATCATGGTCTTACCTCTCTGACAGACATATTTTACCTCTGTTAATTATATTTTGTCCATTCAGGGCATCGCAGATTGGTCATAGCAACAAAGGAAATGCTAAGTATCATGACTTTGTCAAGGATTGATAAGGACACCGGGGCAGGGAAGTTCAGCTTTAGATGGCTCTGATACAATCACCTTGAACTTCATATGCAGCAAATCCAAATTGCTTCCCCAAAGACAAGCACTCTCAAATTTCAACTCCTATCAGAAGTGCTATCTGAAACTAGGCGTAACGGCGCATGCTGGTAATCCTAGAACTCTTAAGGCTAAAGCTGGAGGAGCGCTGTGAGTTTGAGGACAACCTGGGCTACCAAGTTAGTTCAAGGCCAGCCTGAAGCGTATAACTAGACCCTGTCTCAAGAAAAAGTAAGTAGTATATGAAATAGACCTAAAGAACTTTGTCTGCGAACTACAGAACCGGAAGATATTGGGTGGGACTGGAAAATCTGCACTAGAAGTGTCTAAAACCACTTCCCAGAGCACTGTCCCAAGAGACAGGTGACTGTGAGTAGCAGAAGACAAATACTAGTGTGTCATTCAAGTGAACCAGTTATGAAAACTCAAAATTCCCACCATAAGTTGCACTGGAATGATGGATTTTGAAAGACACAGCCTGAAAGAGCTTCCATAGATCATTTCTTTGTCTTCCTGCTAGGTCCAAGTCGGATGCCGCTGAAGCACACCGGATCTTTGGATTTCTGACAGGACCACTCCATACAGTTGTGCAAGTGGACCGATTACTTACAAAGGCTCCATATCTAAAGGATACTGCACTCAGAATAAACACAGTTGGTGTGTGTATTTATTATGACAGCTTTCTGACAGATGGCAGCATTGTGTCTTATTCCGACAGTCCAGCCCATGACAATGACTTCCCCATAGCGTCTTGAAGAAGGGGTAGGGAGACCCCTCTGGTTTGTGGTTTTTGGGGCGGTTTGGGCTTGCTGCACTTCAGATCTGGTTCATGCTCGCTGATCTCTTCCCTGGTCTTCCCTGGCCTGGAGACGAGTCTCTTCCTACATGAAAGAGGAGTACGCGTGGGCAGCTCTGGGGCCTTCATGGTTGGCAGCCTCCCCTTGCTGCAGTGCAGGCTCCTCATGCCCTGCTGGCCAATGCAGCACGGGAACCGAGCACTCCACCATTCTCACCCATTGGCCACTGTGAGTCTATTTCCTGTTCTCTGAAACAGAAAGCTTGAAATGCTGTGAATTTCAAGCGTGAGAGCATGTGTGAAACAGTTATGAAAAGTTGTCTGTGCATTCACAACAGCAAGAGATGGTAGCCAACCATAGGGCTCCCCTCATGAGCAGCTCTGGCACGCAGGCCCTTGGTGACATTTCTGCTTGGGTGCATGCAGCCTGCACATCAGTGTGCAGGGTTGCCCACCAGCCACCTTCCACTGTCACTGTGTGGGGTTTTCTGTGCGCCTTTTCTCTTTGTCTCCTTGCCCTGAGCCCTGTTTGTGTTTCCCCTCCATACCCCTAGCTTTAGAGCTCCTCTTTCACTCGTCTTGCTTCGATTTGATGGGTAAGCTTAGTCGTCAAGATGATTGGCTTGGGAGCCACCCAGGGGGCTCATAAAGTGCACTTCCAGGTATGTCTGGCTGGGCCATGGAAGTGGGCCCTTGGGCACTGTATACAGCTCCGGGTCTTCTCTCTCTTCCCAGCTCCCCTGCTCTCTGCCCAGCTCCCATGAACTGTATAGCTTTGCTCTGCCAACCCTTCCACAATGACGTTCCACCTTGGAACATCATCCGAGGATGATGTATGGACTGAACCCCCTCAAAATGTGAACCCCATAGACTGCTGTTCCTTTAACTTGTAGATGTTGAGATTCATGTCCCTGGGATAGGAAAGTTCACTATTACACTCCATAGCTGACCTTGAATTTTAAAACATATAAGTCATTCTTGTGTCTTACCCTGGGTGTCTAGACTCTAGTCAGGGATTTTAAGGTACTGGTGATTATTCACTTGCTTCAGAAAGTAAGCACGTACTTCTTACCTCCTCAGGAAATCTCAAAAAAAAAAAAAAAAATCTTAATAAAATGGTGGTGGACTCTCAATTTCTTGAGAAATTTCCTCCCTCCCAACACTTTAACACTATAGCTGCTTTGGGGTAGCCCCCCCCAGTCCCCATTTCCACATTCTCTCTATATCCCTAACTAAAATGAGGAAGTCTGTGGTAATGAGGAGCTGCTTAAAGATCCTCTTGCGCTGAGACTCACAAACCCTAGGCTCCTGATGAGGCTATGAGAATACACAGTTTAGCTATAGTCTGTAGGGTACAGAGTCCCTGTGGAAGGTGCAGGTGGGCTTGTAGACAGGCTGGGCACCATGGTCGGGGGAAAGGACTGTGTCTGTGATGGATCTGGAAATTACTCTGTATGTTTCCAACAAGCACACATTCATTCACTGGGCTTGTGGTGCATGCTGGGCCCTTGGATGAGGGTAACCAGAGAACACAACCAACTCCTGCTTTCCTGCAGAGAACAGGCCAGGGCTGGAGATGCTCGCAAGCTGGACAAGCGTGTTCAGCTGCACATCGTATGCAACTACACATGGCAATGGATGTCCTGACAGGAAGAGTGAGATGCCAAAAGGAAGAATAATGTGAGGGAAGCTCTTTTAGGTTTTGACAGAAGGCCTGTGTGAGCAGGACATTTAAGCTGTGACCTGCAGAGTCAGTGGGAGCTGCCACCTGGAGAGCTGAAGAAGTTTGTTCCAGGTAGCAGAAAATCATACAAAGCTAGGGCTAGGGAAGTGGCTCAGTGGTAGAACACTTGCCTACCATGCACCAGGCCCTGAGTTCACAAACAAATTTGTGATGTAGTCAACAATAGCATCTTGAGCACTTTTACATTTGGAGCAGATTTGATTTTGTTCATTTCTGACCTTTCCACTGCCCATCTTCTGCGCTAAGTGCTCCTCTTCTGTGTAATTTGAAAAGTTTAAAAGCCTGTGTTTTGAATCCATTATTCATGTTGCTGGCGAAAGTTTTTAACACCGCTCCTCAGGTTTTGCAGAACAATCATTCACTGTGCCTCCCCTCGCTAGTACACGTCTTTGAATGCCATTCACATCAGCAAATATTTATGGAGAACCTACTAGCTGCCCACCACGGCCCTGGAGAGGCTCCGAGCCCTTCCTGAGATTCAGAGTCAGAGGCAAAATCACACTCATAGCTGTAACAGGAGAGGATGTATTCTCCGACTGTGCGAGAGTTGAAACAAACAGATGCATATTTGGGAAACTTTGATTGACAGGCAAATAAACAAAGGCCGATTTGGCAAAATATGATCTATAGTCAAGTAGACAACTACCCAGAAGGTATCTTCTTAACCTTAGTTTATGTTTTCGTTTCCTAAATAAAAAGTGTGCAACTGGTCAAAAGCCTTTTCAAAATGACAAGATGACGGTTCTACACTTTGACATTTGCCACTCTCATAGATCTGATTTGTCTGAGAAATTTTCCCCTAAATCATATAATCACCTGCTATTTAGACTTAGTCTTTCCTACAGATTCTTATCTTCTTAAAGCCATTTCCAAGCAGCGAGCTCATCTCTGAAGAGATGCCCTGAATGAACCACAGTAATTGTTGAAGGAGAGTCAGTGCCTGGTGCACTTATTTCTAAATTGGAAAGGAACCTAATTTTTGTAATTATAAAATAGTAGCCCACCCTTCACAGTAGTGCTGGGACAACCTGCGCCCTCCTTCCCCCACCCTTGCCTTCTCCTTTAGGTAGGCATAAAACAAACCAGAGAGCAGGAGCCATGGGCTGTGCCATGCACTAAAAAACTGGCCCTGCCAGTCATGCCTACAGCTTCGTATTTGATTTTGAGATGAAAAATTACAAGAGTTCTTCATTTGAATTTTAATAGGAGCAAAATTTCCCCTCTGAACAGGGCCAGTTTTATTTCTCACCTGTTCCTAGAGAGGAGTTCAGGAACCAGCAGCCACATCTTCAGCAGTCTGAGGCGCCTCCTCCAGAACCATGTCTTCTGCATGAAATCCTCACAGCTCAGGAAACAAGGGCATAGTAGGACATGAGGGATCTGGCGGAGAGAAACACCACACCACCAGGGGAAAAGGGCCATGTTCCAAGGAGCACTCATGGAAATGAACCTAATAACAATCTTATCTGACCAAAAACCTGACAAAGCTCCTTTTCCTCCTGTGGTTGAACCTATCTCAGAATATAGTTTTTAAGGAGCACAATATAAGCTGTAAAACAATAAGTGAAGTATGGGGCATAGGCCATCCTAGGCCTGCGTCCATGAACAGCAGAAAAACACAAGCAACCTTAGCTCGTTGTTTTTGTTTTGTTTTTGTTTTTGTTTTTGTCTATTTGAGAGAAGGTCTTGCTATGCAGTTCAGACTGGCCTTGAGCTCACTTTTGTAGCCCAGGTTGGTCTCGAACTGGCACTGATCCTCCTGCCTCAGCTTCCCAAGTGCTGGGATTACAGATATGCACCACCACGCCCAGCCCCAACAATAGTTCTTGATATGATATCCAGGAGGTAGAGGTAACACTGAGAACACATTAGGGACAGAAAACCAAGAAGCTGGGTTGGGGAGATAGCTCAGTGGCAATCCCCATTTCTATATGCCATACTGGCCTGGGTGCCAAGCTGGCACCAAAACTGGGTGTGGTGGTGCACATCTGTATTTCCAGCACTGAGGAGGCTGAGACAGCTGCATGGCAAGACCCTGACAAAATAAATACATAAATAAAATTTTTTTTTAAAAATTAAAAAAGAAAAGAAAACCAAGAAGCCACCCTGGAGCAAAGGACAAACAAATACCTGGGCACTTAACCTGCTATGTATTAAAAGCACGATTAATGTTGTTTTTTGAGGCAGTTTGAGGACTTAAAAGCATTTTTTTCCTAAACCCATGACTATTCACTTGGGCCTACAGATGACCATTATTTAACAAAAGTGAAATGAAGCTTGTCCTTCACGTCACAGCCTTTATTACCTCAAGGTTTTGGATACAGGTGTGTCAACTATTGAGAAAACTTTAATACAGATTTCTTGCCTCCGCAGTAACCCTGTCTATCTCATCCCCCTTCAAGACTGCAGACACCAAGATAAGAGTGGCTAATGTAATTTTCAGGATTTAGAGGGATGTCTAAGTTACCAGCTGTTACAAATGCCTGGCCACTCTCTGGCACGGTGCTTAGAATTCTCCAGCTATTGTCCTAAAACTGAGTTCCAGGAAAAACAGGACCTCACAAACTACTCCAGGGTGGGTTCACAGTCTCCAGTGGAAACAGCTATCTCTGGGAACTGAATTGTCCCTCAAACCATGAGGTTTCCTCCAGAGCTACAAAACCAGGACCTAAAGAATGTCTGACAGGACCTCAGCCCACATAGCATCCCAGAAGCCTGGTCTCTATTCTTTTGTAGATGGCTCCCCTGACCCAGCTCTTAAGCCCTGTATCCCCCAGAGTTTCTTAACCTGAAGCCTTTTACTGTCTTTCCTTTGTCAGGGGACCGGATTGATCTCTGACAGAGCCCTGTCCCCTTTATTCTCCCCTACTTTCCAATTAAGGTTTTTGCCTATCAACTCCTGCTTTGCCTTCGTTTTCATTTCTGTCATCACTAAAGCAAAGACTTGTGCTAGTGGGTAACAGAGGGACCTCTGAAGAAGTTTTTCATCTGGCTGTCTGAACTTGGATGATGAAATAAAATCTTTATTTTGCCTAACTTCTAACTGAAATTTAACATACCCTATAATTACAAACTTAGGCAATAAACTAAAGTAGAAATACTAGCACCTGTGCTTTTGTCATTGGGAGAAATCACAGGTCTTTTCAGATCCTATGACAGTTGTCACAGCCATCTGGATGGCTACTTACTACTGCTTCAGATCAGCAGGAAAGATTGGAAGTGCTGTTTGAGCTTATTGTTTAAATTGCTACCAAAGAAGAGCAGACGTCACCAAGTCATAATTTGAAGAAAATCTTTTAGAGCTGTGCTTCTATACAGTTGACTTGCTTTGTAAGTCTATATATTTTATTTTATGCATTTTAAAATGCTTTGGGAAATGTACAAAGGCTTCAGTGGATCGTTAAAAGGGTCCCAGCTCTCCTGAATGGTAAGCTCATCTTCGTGTTGGCCTCACTGCTTTCAGGGACTCTCACTGCAACCCACTGCAAAAACAGCTTCAGACAGCAAAGAGTCTCAAATATTATCAGTTTAGAACATTTCACTGTCCCTTCCATGTGGTTTTAATTACTGTTATCCCAATAACACATCTCAACAAAGACCTCAAAGGCAGCGCAATTGTGAAATACAGAATCATTTGATCTTCAGATGGCTGGTTTAAATGGCATGGGCTTTCAAGAGCTGACTATCTAAGCTATGAATTATCAAGGTCCCTTTTTCTCTCTGGTCCCCTCTTTGGCTGTTTATCATGTGATCCTTTTACTACTGAGCCACAGGTGTTCTGACAGATAGGCAAAGCATCCTAAGGAAGTGATAGCCACTCTGATTGTTTTCCTACACCACTGTGAAATTGGCGATGAGCAAAAGTTGCAAATGCTGATTAAATTAAGGTTTGAATTACCCTTAGCTTTTAATTACCATTCTATTCATGTCCCAATATCCTCCATCTCCTCCCAGCCACTGCACTCCTGTAGCTCTAATGAGACACTTATCAGATGCTATTTTGTATTGTTAGTCATCTTTGCAGTACAAACGGAACCTGTATTATCCTTCTCTTGTGCTACCCCTGGTGCTTGACAGACAATAGAGTCTCGGTAAATAGGTATGGCTGAATTGAACAGCTATCTATTGTGCCTATTTAGTGGGCCTTCACGCTTGAAGACGCCAGTGCAAACACGATCGTGTTCTATCTTGGATTTGTTTATGCAACATTTATTCCACAATGATTGAACACTTACTGTGTGTGCCAGGCATCATCCTAGACATCAGAGACTAAGATGAATATAATGCAATCACTTGCCTCAAGGAGCCTTAGGGTGCAGGAGCAGCAAAAAGGACTGCAATGGCATATGGGAGCAAATGGGAAGTGGTTAGCTCATATGCTGGCAGCTGCAAGGAAAGATTAGCCAGTTCTGGAGAATGTGCCAAAGAAGATGCTAGAGAGGAACCCAAAGGATGAGTAGGTCGCCTGCTCACCTTCTCATCAATGGGACAAAATACATCATGCTCAGATTCCTGGCCCTGCTGGCCATGCCAGCCCCACCCCCGGGCTTGCTAAGCTGGTGATAGAGTCCAGGTGTGTGTGGTGGCGTGTGCCTGTAATCCCAGCAGTTGGGAGGCAAGAAACAAGAGGATCACTATGAGTCTGAGCTGCATAGTGAGACCCTGCACACACACACACACACACACACACACACACACACACACCCCACACTCAAAACTTAAAAGAGGAGAGATTTAATTTGGCTCACAGTTTGGGGGGTGGGGATTGAGTCCATGGTTATCAAGCTTCATAGAGAAACAGCATAGGGAAGGACAGGTGGAAGAAAGCAGCTCACCTCATGGGAGTCAGGAAACAGAGTGTAGTGGGAGGAGCCAAGAATATTCTACCCACTGGCCTCCTCTCCTAATAGCACTTTCACCTATAAACTCACCAGTGAATTATCCACAGATGAGTGTGTGCTCCACGGTGCAATCACCTTCCAAAAGCCCTGCCTCTGAACACATGAGACTTTTGGGAAGCATTTTAGCCAATGGGAAGAAAGATATGAAGAACTTGCAGAACTGGATAACCACAAATCTTTCAGTACTGATGCATTACATAGACTTTTTCACTTACTCAACACTAATTTTTTTCCTTTTCTCCTCCCCTGCTCCAAGAATCTAGTTTTATATCTGAGCTGATACCAAGGAAGGGACGCTCCACCCCCAGGGCTTCTGCCAGGCTCAGGAACTGGTCATTGTCATTCTCTTTCTCCTTGACAGTTATTGACATCAGGTTGGCGTGTGACTATGTTTTGTCCAATGAAACGTAAGGGGAGAACTTACAGGGACTTCTGTCAGACATAAAAAGATAGACTCTTGCCTGGAGAAAGCTAGCCTTCCCTTTCTTGTGTTGAACATTAATGTGATGTTTGCAGCTGTGGCAGCTATCTGGTGACAGCAGAAAGATAATAAGAGCCTGGGGGCTCTTGGATACTAGCACTGAATAGCAACCAATACCAGCAACTGGACTTCTTATGCGAGAAAAATATTAACTCTCACTCGCCTATGCTATAAGTACTTAGACTTCTTCACTGCTAAACACAATGTAACTGACGTCCAATGCTTCTGTTTCACAAGTCTCCCCAGCAGGCACCAAGGAGATCTTGACTATGACCCTGAGTTTTATTGGTTGCTCATCCCCAACCTGATTAACGCTAGAACTCACCTCCTCTTCTTTCTGTCTTCCAGTCATTCTGAGAAGTTCCCAGAGGAACACCTTTGAGAATGCAGCTTCTCTCTTGCTTTGAATCTTTCCTTTGATGTAGGGGGAGGGAGAAAGCCTTTCTCTCTGACTCTGCCTTTCACTCTGTCACTAGATCCCGAGGTAGGGGAAATGCCCTGAATGCTATAAGCCTTTGGTTAAAGACTCATCTAGCTCCTAAAGGTCCCCACTCTCTTATTAAGAAATCTCCGAGGAATGGGAAGCATATTGTTTTTTATCTAGTTTTCTTTGTGATTTTCCATAGAAGCTCAGCATTAATCTTTTCTTTTAAACAGAACAAAATAGCAACAAAAGCCCCCAGGCCTATCTACTCCCACACACCAACGGATTCCTTGAGTTCGTGTTTGAGCACCAATAAAGCTGCTCTCCTAACAGTTCAGCCCAGTGCCCAGCCGCATGTACACACAAAGGGACAGCGAGCATAACACTGCAGCCACAGCAATCTCGTACAGCAAGCTAAGAGATACAAACCCTGCTCTATTCCAGATCTTCCCGACGAGTGTACCATATGGTATGCTGAGATTCCACCCTGCCCTCTCATCCTTGGCACCACTGGGCAGAGCCTGGCAGACAGAGCCCCTAGACAGGTCACCTCCAGCATCCAGTGGCCTTGTCTGGGGACAGGAGGATATTGCCAAGCAGAGTGTGGTGATGAAGAGGCTGTGACATGCAAAGCTTGGGAAACAATGGGGAATGTCTTAGTCATTTTCCTCCCTCTGAGATACAATACCTGACTCCTGCAATTTAAAGGACGAGAGGCTGACTTTAGCTTCTAGTTCTAGAAGTTTCAGCAGATTGTGGACAAGCTCAAGGCAGGAACAGCACGGTTGAAGGGCCCGCCTGTTGGAACATTGCTTATGTTATGGAAGCCAGGAAGCAGAAAGCAAAGTTGAGGGGGAGAATATGTCCTTCTGGGTCATGACCCCAGTGACACCACCTTTTCCCACCAGACTCCACATCCTAACAGCAAGTTAGCCATGGTGCCCCACAATCCAATCACCTTCCAAAAGCCCCACCTGGGAGCACATGAGAGGGCCATTCCCAGTGCAAACTATAACAGGGTGTCACTAGAAGATTTTTAACAGGAAGTGATTTGGTCAGCTGCCCACTTCAGAGGACAGTGCATGGGTAATGGAAATCCTGCCTTGGAAGGGACAAGTGTGAGCCTGGGACCAGGAACAGTAGCCTCACGTGGAACAGCCTACCTATGAAACAGAGATTAAATTCAGTAGAAGAAATGAGAAAAGAGAAATGATCTAGGAGTGGAAAAAACTTTAGGGTTACAAATCAAGGAGTGTATTGTTTAATGGATATTGGGAATGAAGGAAGAATCTGAGAGCCTGGGTGCAGTGTGCTATCACCCAAAGAAACTGATAAGGCATGGGAGGAAAGGAATGGGAGAAAACTGACCTGAGTGCTCATGGGATGCCCAAGGAGATGACCAGTAGGCCTTTATTTGGATCACATATCTCATCAAGCGATCTCCCTGGGATTGAGGCTCTGGCAGCATCAGCACGCCAAGGTGGCAGAAGGCCCTGGGCACTGATCACCTGGCTATGAAGAATCCAACCATGGCAAGATGGTGCCAGAGTCAGTGAGTGACTCAAGTTGAAGGCCCAGGGCTAAGGACTCAGTCCAGGTGGGCCTCGACCAGGCCCTGTGCACACAGGTGTATGCATGGCTGTATCAGTCTTGCCTCTGCTTCTTTTTGATCATCAGCATTATCGTTGCCTACTTTTTTTTTTAATTCTCCTGGCTCAGTCTCCCAGGTTGCTAGGATAGTAGATGTGCACCACCAAGCCCAGTTGTTGCCCACACAGAATTTTTCTACCACGCAGAGAACAAAGACTAAATGGCAGGCCCCATTGAGTGATCCTAGAAAAGTCTTCATTTCTCCCACCACTTATAATACAGTGACTAGAGAAAAAAAGGAAAGCATCTGATTGGTTGGCTCTGCTTGAGCCACATGACTTTCACTTAATCCAAAGACTGTTACTAGATCTGGGGCACTTGGAATAGCCAGATCTGGGTCATATGCCCACATCTGTCTGGGAAGAGGGTACAGATATTATCACTAGAGAAGCTGCCAGGTAAAGCTTCCTGAGAAGAGGAAAATAGTCACCATGGTCCCCAACACATCAACATTTAACAGGACAGGAGGAGGGGCAAGCAGAAAGTGGACCTGTTAGAGTAGGTGACCAGCTTCTCGGAAGCCAAGCTTCGTTTCTTCTTGTCTGCTTCCTCTGACCCTCGCCATCCAATACCCACTGCTGTGCTTGAGGGTGGCATGAACCCACAGGCACTATGCATGACAAGTAAGGAGCAGAGATTTGTCAAAAGATATGACAAAGACTAACACCCACAAGCCTGGCTTGGACAATATAGAAAAGCCCATTTTTTCAGTAGCTGGCCACCACTGACATAGATATTAATAGATACTCTAAAAAGAGCCAAACTTTTTCATAATTGGGATGAAGGCACTGTATCAGTTTGGACCAAAATAGTTACAGAAGAGAGTGTGATGGGAGGAGTGTCTCGTGGAATCAAGGGGTGTTATTTTAAAGAGTTCGTCTTGCTGTTCTGCGTAATTTCATGCTGCATTTGCAAGCCTGCAGGGGAGCACCTTAATTACGAAGGATGCCAGATAGAAAGAGGAGTGCTATTGAAATCTTTATTAATTGATGACATGCTTCCAACTTTCAGGAACAGATGCTAAGGAGGAATGAAGCCTTGTAGAGCACAGTACCCACCAACTTCCCTCAGGTGCTGTTTTCCTTATGCAGTACCTTTTGTATCCACTAGGGGGAATCCTGATGTGCGTCAAGTTTGGCTTTTCCCAGGCATAATGGGTGCAGTGGTATACCTTGGAAACTCCTCTGCCGCTGTGTGCGAGCTCCCGTCTGGAAGGATTCACATGGTGTCATGTTTTTCCAAGCACCATTCAAGGTATGTTAAAGAAAATAAATTACTTACAGAGGATCCACCAGCCATCTTAATGTTGTCTTATTATTATTATTATTATTATTATTATTACTATTATTATTATTAATTATAAAACAAGTTTTACCAGGAAAAGGAGACAAATTGCCAGAATCATCTTTGATTATTATAAAATGGAAATGATAAATCTGTGCCCTTTCAATTTTGAAGAGCTTAATTTTAAATACCTGCTAGACACTAGCGTGATCTTTATGCTCAGCAGAGTCCTTAAAGTATTATTGGCACTCAGTCGATAATTATTATAATTATTAGAAGCTTGTCTGACATAATTACAGTATAAGACTCTTCTCTTTCAACACAAAGTCATTTTCAAACAAAGTTTGAAAAGTGCTGTAAATTAACAAATAATCCCATTGCAGTGCTCACACTTGAGTCCAGTGGCTGCGCCTCCTTCTTGTTGCTACTATTTGTGTGTGTCGCCTGGAGGAGTTGCTGTTCTGTTCTGCATGTATATTCTCTGTGTCCACAGAGAAAATCAACTTCTGGACTGGTAAATGTGTACTGAGGCAATGCTGATGCCAAGCTGGGGTACTTGGAGCTGGGGTAGCTCAAAGAATGCCATCTGCCCCCGAGGACTTGCTCATCTTGTAGGACAATTCAACCAATGCCTACTGAGCACTGACCTTGTGCCAGGCCAGGTGAGCTACACAGAGATGCAACCATGACATTTGCTCATTGCTCTACCCTTGTGCCTCACCCCATGCCTAGTGCATGGCAGGTCTCAGAGGTCTTGCTAAAAATATAACCACACAAACGAACAGCAAGTTTGAGGCATGAAGGGAATTTTAGAGAAAACTGCATATTGACACTCTCCTTGACCTCAGCAAAATTACAGTGAGATACAAAAGCTATAAACACAGTGAACACACAGCATACCACATGAGTCACAATATTCAAATGCTATTGTAGATGTTCAGGTAAAGAGCTGCTCATGATCAGAGGAGGGGATCAATAACCCAATGAAGGAATCAGCTCAGATCAGTGACTTCCGTGGGCAAATCTGAGTGCAGCCCTGGAGTGGACACTGGCGGGGAGGGATTCTTGCTGTCGTTTTGGAAAAGAGGGATGGACAATTATTATATATAAGGCCTGGTGCCAGTTCTGGGAGCAGAAAGGTAAGATATCTTCTCTCCTCTCTGTCTCCGTTTCTGTTTCTGTCTCTGTCTCTGTCTCTCTCTCTGTCTCTCTCTGTCTCTCTGTCTCTCTGTCTCTGTCTCTCTCTGTCTCTCTCTCACTCTTTCTCTGTTCTTTCTTTCCTTCTCTCTCTCTCTCTCTCTCTCTACCTGTCTAATTTCTCCAGTGTTATGGGTGGAACCCAGAACCTTGCACATGCTAGACAAACACTCTACTACAAAGCCACATAACTACTGAGCTTGTATGCATGTATGTATATATGTATGTATGTATGTATGTATGTATGTGTTTTAAGGAGAACATAGCTTTTAAACTGGGCCTTAATGGATGAATAATGGTTTGTGAAATGAGAAAAAGGGGAGGCGTTTTAGGTAAAAGCACAGTGGATGCCAAGCGTGTAGAAGCCTGCAAGGCACTGGCTTGCCCAGGGAAGCATGAGCATCCCTTTGCCATGATGGGCACAGTGACAATGCTCCACTTCACTTTTGCCCAAGCACTCTTCGACCTTACCGCACAGAAGCTCCTCAGTGCATACCTGCTTTACACAGTAATGGCAGCAAGAGTCAAAAGATGAACACAAGGCTAACGCACTAGCAAATCTGAAGCACCCGGGCTGCTTTTGGGGTCAGTCTGTGGCCTACGTCTTGGACTTCACGTGCCCTGCTCGCTGCCCTCTTCCACCCCTTCTTGCGTTAAGCTGTGATTTTATCTACACACTCCGCAGATGCCACCACCATCCTTATGGCTCCTGTCTCCCCAAGGCCCCTGGCCCTGGAGCTTCCCTGGATGTGGGTGTTTGAGTCATTACCTCTGTGGTTCTACGGGATTCAAAAAAGTATGGTTTTATCAACTAGGTTTTGTGGTTTGGGTTTTCACTTGGCTTAGTCACTCTCGTTCATACAAACCAGCATTTCTGGAATGTTCTTCCTTTTTGTTAGTTGCTGCATAATACTTTATTTATTTTAACATAGTTTTACAAATGCCTGTTAGTTATTCAGAATACTGGGAATACTTTTGATCCTATCCATCTCTACCACCTTCTTATACTCCCCCATCCTTCCCCATTCCCTTCTTCTTGTCTAATAATAGTTTCCCTTCTGCTTTCATGTCTGTTTTTTATTTTCTGCATATTAGGGAAACAAGACACTGATCTTCCTAGTCTGGCTTATTTTGTGTCACATGATCTCTAGCTCTGTTCAGTTTTCTGCAAATGGCATAACTCCATTCTCTATGGCCAAATACTACCGCATTGGGTATATGCCATCTTTTCATTATCCACCCACCTGCTCCTAAGCACCTAGGTTGTTTTCATATCTGAGTTATCGTGAATTGTGCCACTGTAACCCCAGGTATGCAAAAATCCCCACAGTGTGCACACTTCAATTCCTTCAGATGTACACTAAAGAGCAGTATAGCCAGGTCATATAGCAGTTCTATTTTCAGTTAAGGAACCTCCACACTGATTTTCAGAGTGACTGCACTAATGTAGTCACCCCACCAGTGTAGAAGAGTTCCTTTCCCCCCATGTCAGTGCCAGTATTCATTGGGTTCATTTTTTTTCCAGGTTTTAATGCAGCCATTTTAACTGGAGTGAGATGGAATCTCAACACAGTCTTGACTTGCATTTCTCTAATGGCTACAGATACTGAATATTTTTTCATATACTTGTTGATCATTTGGACTTCATCTTTTGAGAAGCATTCAGTTAATTGGCCCATTTTCTTTAATTTGGTTACTTTATTTTTACGGTGCTGTTGTTTGATCTCTTTGTGTTTTCTACAAATCAATCTGCTACCAGAAGAGTACTGAGCAAAGATTTCATCCACTTCTGTAGGTGTTTCTTCACTCTTGGTTATTTCCCTTCTTGGGAGGAAACCTTTTTGATGTAGTCCCTTTTGTTGATTCTTGCTACAGTTTCCTGTGTTACTTGAGATCTTATTCAGGAAGTCTTCACCTGTGTGTATGGCTTCAATTGTTTCCCCAATACTGTCTTCCAATAGTTTCAAAGTGTTAGGACTTATATGTAGTTTTTATCTATTTTAAACTGATTTGGGAGCCAAGGAGATAGCTCCATGGCACAAGTGCCTGCCTGGCAAGTGCAAGGTCGTGAATTTGAGCCCCAGTCCTGCAAAAAAAAAAAAAAAATGATTTGGTGTGGTTCAAACTCTAGTTTCAATCTTCTGTGTGTGAATATCCAGTTTTCTTGGCACCATTTATTAAAGAGGCTATCTTTTCTCTAATGTATATTTTAGATTTCTTTGTTAAAAATCAGATGGCCATATTACCAAATTAAATTAAATTAAGGGCTGGTGAGATAGCTCAGTAGAATTAGTGCTTGCCTGGCAAGCATAAGGACCTGAGTTAACACCCGGGTTCTGGGAAAAAAAAAAAAAAAAAAAAAAAAAAA
>PVKN010022538.1:0-15063 GCA_004027915.1 Capromys pilorides
ATGGAGCTCTGTAGTAGAGTGCTTGCCTGGTGTGTATGAGACTCTGGGTTCCTCCAGTGTCAGCAAAAAAAAAAAAGAAAAAAAAAGAAAAAAAAATGTAAAGGAAACCAGGCCAGGAAGTTTGGTCTGTGGCAGACAGGACACTGGCTTTCCCTATCCTGCTACTCCAGTACCCTATATCTATGGCCCTGTTGTCTTCCCAGAAGGGCTGCTGTGGAATCGGGGAGCAACAGGGTGGAAGAAGCAGCTCTGGCTGTTTGGGGAGACCCATGTCGTCAGATAGATTGCCTGGTTGTCCTGGCCGAAGCTTTTGACCTTTTCTTTCTGAGCGTGGCAGGAGGTGACTGTGACAGAGCAGCATTCCCACAAGGCCACATGGTAGTGCAGGATGCCGATTCACCAGGCTTCCCGCTCAGCACGCTATTTCCCCGTCACAGTGACGGCAGTGGCACAGGCCTGACTCACCAGCCTGCTGTGATGAAGCAGCAGCAGACAGGAAAACGTCAGCAGGCCCCTGGGCCGAGCCCTCTCCCTCATCCGCTTCCCAGAGCCGAGCTCTGCGGGTGGGAAGTGGGGTGTGTGCTGGCCCTTGGCTAGCCAGCCTCCTTGCCCCATTTGCCTGTAATTGCTATTGCCATTTCTGCCACTAACCTCTCTCTTTCCTTTCTGCCTTTGCTTTCTCGCTCCAGTGATGGCCACGGGTAAGCAGGAAGGGGAGTTGTCAATGAACATTTTGACCTTTCTCCCAGCCAGTCCCTGCTGAGCCCCAAAACTTTTCACCTTGAATTCCCAACATACTTCTTGGCTGCAATGGTGGGGGTGGAGACAAGGCAGCAGACTCCAGCCATTTCCTTGAAACCCTCCTGTAAATTTTACTCATTGAAGATGGAAGCCCTTAGGTCAGGTTCCTCAGGAGTGGTGGCTCCCTGGTATATATATATATATATATATATATATATACTTCTAGCAGCAGAAAACCAACAGCCAGTCATACAGAATGCCTCTGTCGTGGACATTGGTAATTTTGTGGTTCCCAAGTCATAGTAACTTCCTGGAACTTCATGGAGGGGGGTGGTTTCCATTGTGACATACTGGATTTCATTAGTGATTTCTGGGAAAGGCAGAGGATTTGGAGCAGAAAATTGGGTGACCTGCCCCTTGCTCTGGCTTTGATTTCAGAGGTGAAGCTCTCAGGGCTCCCCAAAAAACCTGAAGTGACATGGGAATCCTGGGGCAGACCCCAAAGGGTCCGTGGGCCTTGCCCCCTTGATATTCTGCCCAGCCTATCCTCCAGGGCCCCGTGCCAAGAGCCTCTGTGACATATCATCTTCCTTCCCAGTTGCCCTCTACACCTCCATCTTCGGCGCGCTCCAGCTGCTCTGCCTCCTGACAGCGCCTGTCATCGGCTACATCATGGACTGGAGGCTGAAGGAATGTGAAGATAACGCTGAGGAACCTGAGGAGAAAGATACCACCCAGTACGTAGGCAGAGCCCAGGTCCTGCTCCCAGCCCCTGAAGAATGACCCCTGAGTTACAGGTTAGGCAGGCAGGCTGAGTGGGCTCAGTCTTACAGGCAGCAGGAAGACCAAGTCCAGCTCACCACTACCCAGTCACGGGTCTCCCCTCTGGTGGAAATTCCTTGGTTTCCAAAGTTTGAGAGGCACTCGGATGGAAATGGGATAAACCAGAGGAAAAAGCCGTGTAGCCCCAGGGTGGCTCTGGGCTCCTTGGCAAGGGCAGTACTGTGGGGCGGCCATCTTCACATCACTTAGCTACAGGGTTTGTTCCACTCCGTGTGAATAGTAAGCTGCTACAACCAGATGTGTTAATAGGTTTAGGTTTGTTGATGATCATGAGATGAAACAGAGTGCTAAGCCCTACTTTACGGAAGGGCTAGGCTCTAAGATCCGAGGATGAGTTAACTGCCATCTTCTATGACTCCACCCTAATATAACAAAGTTGCTGTTTACTGTATTAGGCCCAGTGCCAAGCACTTAACATGCAGTGCCTCAGTTAAGCCTCACAACACCGCAGAGAGGTGTGGGTTAGTGTTGTGCCCATTCTACAGATGCAGGAACTTGAGAGTTTGGCTCATTTGCTTGAGATCATACAGACAGACACTGGTGGGCCTGGGGCTCTGTGCACATCTCTAAACACTTGGCGTTCGTTCTGGGGTGCTGTGTGATCTTCCATGGGACGTCAGTGTGGGTGGCAAAGCTGGAATCAGTAGTAGTTAATTCACAAGGAAATAATTATAGAGAATGCCCTGTTATCTAGGTCAGGTTACACAGCAGAGAGGTTATTCGTGCCCATCCCTTTTCCATCTGCTGAATACTTGTCTTTTCTCCTGCCCCTCAAGGAGACTCGTACCCCTATTTGGCTTACTACTATTAACAGCTTCCTGCAAGGTTTGGGTGAACCAGAAGCCAATGACAAAGCAAGACTTTGCCACATCCTAGCTTGGCACATTCTGCCCTTCATACCCCATCATCTGCACTTGTTTTTCTTTTTTTTTTGTTTTTTATTTATTTATTTTTAAAAAAATTTTTTTAGAGTTTATTTTATTTTCTTCAACCACATTACATATTTGTTTGTGTTTTGGCCGGCTCAGCCTTCCCTGGGGGATGGGGGGCGGCAAAGCACCTGGGACCTGGGATCGAGCCACGGTCCCTGCATGGTGGCCTAAACTTCCCGACGCACGCGCTTTAGACCGCTAAGCCATCTCACCAGCCCTGCACCTGTGTTTCTTTACCTCAGTAAAGTGCAGTGCAGTGTTGAGGGCTGGCTGCTGTTGTCAGTTATATTCTCATTCAGTGTTTGATCAGGAAGGTGAGCTGGTGGTGACCCTAGAGCCCACCCTGCCTGGGCATAGTCCCCAGGATGTGCGTGGGTGGGCTGGGAGCCTTACACCAGTCGATATGCTGTGGCTCTGAGGCCTGGCGTCTTGGGGGCGGGTTCCCAAGCTTCTGTGCATGCTCTGTCTCCACAGAGGTGAGAAGAAGAAGCGGGACCGACAGATCCAGAAGATTACCAATGCTATTCGGGCCTTTGCCTTCACAAACCTGCTGCTTGTGGGCTTTGGGGTGACCTGCCTCATTCCCAATCTGCCACTACAGGTAGGTGTTGGGGGAGGAAGAGGCCACCTGGGGACTGGGACAACAGGAAGTATGTGGTACCTCATGGAAGCCATCAACAAAGCCAGTGTGACTATATTCATTCACTGTAACCAGCCAGCCTCCGTGCTTTACCAATGGCTTGTGATCTGCCAGCTGTGCTCGAAACAGGGTGAGCTGGAAGGAACAGGTGGTTTTCCACACAGTTCTTCTCCACAAAGGCATACTGTTCTTGCACTTGGGAGACCTTGCATAGCCCAAGCCCTGCCCTCCCAGGACTGTGTGCAGTGGCTGCATGTTTGTTTTGCATTAGATCAAACAACTGGAATCCCATGTCCAAAGAAGTCTGGTATTCTGTGATGCTGGTGGGAGCATTCCTCCCCCGCAGGTACAAGAGCGCCCATAGGAGGTAGGTGTGATGATATATACTTATAAGGCCAACTCTCTTGGAAGCTGAGGCAGGAAGATCAAAAATTCAAACCACGCCTGGGCGATTTAGTCTCAAAAGAGAATGCCCGAAGCTCTCTACCCTGAGGAGGGCTGGATGGAGAGGCTGGAGAAAGACTGTGATCATGGCCTGTGATCTAGGATCAAAGGCTTATTTCCATTGTATAAGGTGGCTGATACTTGTGAGAGGTCATAAGAAAGACTTTGTCACATGCCTGGCTCCAGTCTGTGGTCTACGAATATTCTAATACTATAGTAGTTTTAGGCCCTGATCCCAAATTTACATACTCTGAAAGGACACAAATGCTAGCACTGCTTCCAGGTGGGCATGGCCTGAGTCCAGGCGGTATCTCAGGACAAGCCGGTGAGGAAGGCCACAGAGCCTCCTTGTTTACAAATGGCCAGGTGTGGGGCTGCATTGAGCACACAGGTATGCACACAGACAGGTCTGTTGTGTATGCACTCGCACTGCACATGTGGAGAACGAGCAGTAGGAGACTTGCACAATTCCAGGTGGGAAGGTCATCGCTTCCCAGGTATCCCCCTAGCCTCCCAGGCTGCCCTGTTTGATCACTGGTAGACCCTCTTGCTGATTCTCTTGGCTAATCAAGAAGTAATGCTCAGTGGGGAACAGCCATCTGCGTTTTGTTCTGTTGTGTTCTCGTTGGAGAAAAAGTTAGGAAAAGGCAGCAAGAACTTGGAATGGAGGAGAACCTACATGGTAGTCTTCAGCCCTGGCTAGAACAGCCCCTGCCCCCTCCACCACTCCAACAGACAAGCACAGGGTTCTGGTGGCAAACTCTGGACCTCTCAGGGATCACTAACGAGGGCTCCCAGAGCTTGCTAAGCCCACAGAGGGTCCCTAGAAAGGGACCCTCCCGTGGCCTCCAGGAGGAGACTTTGATAGGGAGGTGTGAAGGAAGCCACCTGCCTGGAGGCCCTGGGCAAGCAGGCAGGCAGGCAAGAAGGCAGGCAGGCAGGCAGGCAGGTCGGTCTCTGGGCGAGTCTTTGGGTAGGGGAAAATTGGAGTTTAAGGTCATGGTTGGCAACCCTGCTTTACAGATACTTATTTATCTCTAGACAGTTGGGAGGCTGGGAAGAAGGATCCTTGATCTGTAGCATTGACAGATGTACATAGCGTCATCATGGCTGTTGTCATGGCTGACTTCAAAGAGCCGATATGATGTCGCAGGATGTAGTAACTCACCATTGTGTGGTTATTTCCATCTGACATACATAAGACACCTTCAGAGCACAAATTGTAGTGAACTAGAATGAAATAATTAGGAAGTGGTAACTTTTGAGCATTCATTACCTTTATTTTAATATAACTAATTATAAGTTTATATAATTAAATCTTTAACAACTTTTTACAACTGGCTGCAAAATTGTTAAAACTTCCAACAGTTGCTTCTAGAGCCAACTCCAGGTTGCCACCACTCCTGTGGCCCAGGACCCCAGGAACTAGGAGGCAGGTTACCAGATATGGGGCCTGGCTGTTTTCTACTCACTCTCTGGTCTCCCTCCCTCAGATCTTCTCCTTCATCCTACACACGATTGTGCGAGGATTCATCCACTCTGCCGTCGGGGGCCTCTATGCTGCTGTGTGAGTCTCGCAATCTTCATGTGGCCTGGTAGAATGGGCGAAGCTGTGCCCTGAGGAGGTGGGACTGACACCCCAAGGCCAGGCCACCCTGTCCTGGCAGTGTTTGCCTTTCTGCATCAAGGGACAGATTACAGGGGTTTTGCTGGGTGTGTCAGGAAGGACGTACCTGGCAGGAGGTGGGTCAATGTGCAGACAGTTAAGTGCTCACAAGCCGTGGCATTTAACACAAAGTTAGTTCCACCCCAGCCAGGCTCAGTGTCCCTGAGTGGCATGTGATGATCTCAGGGCCACTGCTCAGCCAGGTTCTGGGGCCATCCCAGGCTGTTCACTGGAAAGGACCGGGATGGGTTCTGACAGCCTGGAGCTAAATGCTGCAGTTTTAATAACCCTCAACAGATACAGGGGCATGGATAACTGGGCCCAGAATGTACAGACTGTCCTAACCCAGGGACACCATGGCCATCACCTTCCTGAGCTATGGCTACAAAGAAACCTGCATCTTCTAAGAGGCTCCACAGTGGTTTCTCCTATTTGGCCAGTGATTGCCCCCAAATCTGGAATCCAAATATTCTCATCAGGTGTCTCTGACCATGACAGAGCAGCTTATTCTTTGCATGGGGCCCCTCCCACACCTGGGACAGCAGGTTTTATGTTTGTTGAGATTTAGCCCAGAGGTCCCACCCTGTTCCAGCAGCATCCCACAGGGGTCATTTCAGGTCCCCTCTGCCCTGCTTTCATCCCCCAAGGCCTGGAGGAAGTTGTGGCTGCCCTGGCAGGGTGTACAAGAGGCAAGCAAGAACTGTGATGCCGAGTTTCCGTGATTACACAATGCTCCTCTGGAGGAGGGCAGGGCAGAGCCCAGGCCCAGCCTCCAACCTGCTCCCTGGGCCCATTTCCCAAGCCACAGACTCCTGCTGGCACCACACTTTCTACACAGCTTGGCCAGACACCCATAGGCCCCCGGGCAGATCTTGGGGAATTGGGCGTGGACTTTCCCAGAGTCTGAGCCCTCAGGCAGGTATGAAAGGAAAATTGTTAGACCAAATAGCTCAGCGGATTAAAGCACCTGCAAACAGGTACAGGGGCCAGGGGTTAGAGGCACACCAAGATGGCAATTGAGACTGGGTGTGTGTGGTGGCACACACCTGTAATCCTAGCTCTTGGGAGGCCGTAAACAGGCAGATCCAATCTAGTAGTGAGACCCCGAACACCCTGTAAACCATTCCCTTAAAAAAAAAAAAGGAAAATTATAGAACTACTTGGCAGAAGGTAATCCAGAGGTTGGCACCCCGGCATCCTGAGACCCTAAGGTGCAGCGCTGGGCTACTGGTGAGCACATTGCCCAGGCCGAGGCCGAGGCCAGGTCTGGGAAGCCTGAGAGTGCCACTGGCTGAGACAGTCTCTTGCTCCCACAGGTACCCCTCTACCCAGTTTGGCAGCCTCACGGGACTGCAGTCTCTGATCAGCGCACTCTTTGCCCTCCTGCAGCAACCACTTTTTCTGGCCATGATGGGTCCCCTCCAGGGAGACCCTCTGTGGGTAAGAAGGGTTAAGACATTGGTGTCAGGCATCTGCTCTAGCTCCACTGTGACAGAGGACTGGGAGGCCATGTCACTTAGGAGGCTGCACAGCTCGGAGGACAGACAGTTTGCAAACTTTGGTTAGGTCTGAGTCCGAGTACACTTGTGAATGGTAGCTAGGCGGGGGAAAAATGGCCTCTCTGGACCTGATTTTGGGATAAGACTTTCTAGTCAAGAGCAGTGGCAAATACCTTTAATCCTAGCTACTTGGGAAGCTGAGTCAGGAGGACTGCAACTTTGAGTCTAGCCTGGGCAGCCTGGGCAATTCAGCAATGTCTTGAAAGAAAAAAAAAAGGAAGAAAGGACTGGAGATGTAGTTCAGTGCTCCCTGGGTTTAATTCCCAGTATGGGGACGGGGAAGTTCTTACCCTAGCCCTTGCCAAGAGCCAGGGTTCTTAACCAGGTACCTGCTGTACCATCAATAGCAGTCTTACCTATGGGACTAGATCAGTAGGTCCCACAAGGAAGACCTAGGCCCTGAGGGCTGCTGGATGGTCTATGGAGAACCAGAAATTCACTTGGATGTTAGAATGAGGACCAACAGGCCCTGAGATCCCTTGAACTTTCCTGGTTCATTTTCCCCTTTCTTTCTTGTGATCCCCTCCTTTCCCCACACCTGATTGTAGGGAGCAGGTGGGGAATGGGTAGGTGTGAGCTGAGCCCTGCACATCTCCAGCTCCCTGTGATGGCTGCTCCTCCCTGTCCCCAGGTGAATGTGGGGCTGCTAATCTTGAGCATGCTGGGCTTCTGCCTACCCCTTTACCTGGTCTGCTACCGCCGCCAGCTGGAGAAGCAGCTGCAGCAGAAGAGGGAAGACAGCAAGCTTTTCCTCAAGATCAATGGTTCATCCAACCGGGAGGCCTTCGTGTAGCACCCACTGGCTCAGAACTGTGGTGTCCTGCCTGTGCTTCAGTGACTGACCACTGTCCTTCCCACCCCAGAGGACCTGCACACATGCAGGATTCTCTCCTACACCATTTTGGAGGCCATGCTTCCTCCAAGGCCCCGGTTCTGCCTCGGAGCTCTGCAGTGGAAGGACAGGAGTGGGCTCAGGATGGGAGAGTTTGCTGGACAAAGGACAGCCCTGGCTCTGCTCTGGCACCCCCAAAGGACCCTGGGGGCTTGGGTCTCCATAGTGCCTGCAAGAGGAGTCAAGGTCACCCCCCAACAGGCAGGCCCTGTCCCTCAAGGCTCTGGATTCTGCCTTGTGCCAAAGCAGAGGGGCCTGTCACCCATTACCCCCCACCTGCCCCTGGGCCGCATGCCCACCAAGCACGCCTGCCTGAGGACAAAGGCTTGCACTGTCTGCACCCCCTCTCCTGGCCCCTTACCTCCTCCCCTGGCCAGACTGTGGCTGTCTGAGGAAGGAAGGACCCACTTCCTGTTGTTGGTGCTAACCCCTTTGTAATCCCACTCCCGTGTGGCCTGTCCACATTCTGTCCTCTTGTGTGAGGCCTGTGGTTCAGAAGCCCTCCTGGCTCATAGCCTGGAAAGGGGATGGCAGCAAGATGGTTACACAAAGCCACAGAGGCCATGGACACTGGCTAATCTGTTGACCCCCACCCACCCACCTCCTCCCTCAGGGTAGGGGAGGGAGCACATTTCTACTGCCACCCTGGTCCAGTCTACCACCTGATTTAAGGGAATTAAAGGGCCACCACCAGGGCACCCCCTCCCCCAACACAGCTGTTTCTGTGGGCCAGGCAGATAGGAACTCCAGTCTTGTGCAGGGAAGTGGATTGGTGAGGGTCTGAGGGGTGTGTGTGTGTATGTATGTATGTGTGTTATGTGTGAGGTGGGGTGGGCTCTAAGGTCTGTCCTTAGCCGCACTAACCAGCCAGGTCTGCGGCAGAGCCAGTGTGCGTGGAGCCAACCTTGCCTCCTGCGCAGTAGCTTGTCCTGGCCACAGAGCCACAGCGCCCCCTTCTGGTTAACTCCACCAGGGCTCTGAAGCAGTTTCTGGGGAAGAGGCCAAGTCTCCCTGGCAAAACAACCTGCCCACCTCAACTGTCCTCAGAAATGCGTTTGAGATCTCTTATGTGCTCAGAGCAGTGTGTTGACTTTTAGGTCTTAGTAATTTTTCTTTTAAGTTTTATCAGACTTCTTTTTATAAAGCAATAAATCCATTTTCCTCCTGGCAAGGGATCTCCCCTTCTAGCATATCCGTAATATATGCCTGTTTTAAGCTCAAGGGGGAAAGGCAAGACAAGGTACTCTGCCACGGAGCAACCCTATCCCTACTTATCATTTATTTCTCTGAGTAACCCGCCTGGGGAGGGTCCAGGCCAGGAAAATACATTCTACCTCTACCCCAGCTGAATTGGGCTCTGCTGAAGTGTGAGCAACCCCCTCCCCAAAGACTATCCAGCCAAACACTAATCCTGGCCCCTCTTATCTCCTACCCAGATTTCCTGTTGCTTCCCCACAGTCTGAGGGTTCTCCTGAGTGTAGGACACAGGGTGACCCTGGAAGAACCCCCATGCTTAGAAAATAGCTTCAAGCATCAGGATGTGGTGAGAGACAGAACAGTGAGGGAGCACCTAGGTCAGATTCAAGCTCCATAGTACAATCACTGAGTCTCCTGGGCTCCTACCTGCTTAAGTGTTAAAAAATCACAACCCAAACAGGAGTGAGTGGGGGGGGGGGTGTTCAGTGGGAAAGTGCATGATGAGCATGAGCCATGCCTCCAGGTCCCATCCTCAACACCAAAGAAAACCCAAACAACAGAACAAAAACAGGTGGTACACACTTCTAATCTCAGTGTTCGGGAGGCTAAGGCAAAAGGGTCACTGAGTTTGAAGCCAACCTGGGCTACATAGTAAGACCCTATTGCAAAAAAACAAAAAAAAGTATGTGGGTAAAAAACATTTCTCCAAGCACAAATTATGATGTGTTAATGGTTATTCTAGCTTTAAAGCTTCCTAGCCAAATTTAGGGAATAGAGTTGAAGTCAAGACCATTTCTTTTCAGTACTCACTCAGCACTCTACAGTCACGAATGCTTGGTCTATCCAGGCAGGTGTGGAGTGCTAGCAAAGCACCCCCTGTGTGTGTGGCCCCATGGCCGCCTATAACAGAAGCTCCTGCACTGCTGGTCTTTCCTCTGGTGATTCTGGTCTCCAGAATTTGAGGCTTACTCGTGTGGGGGAACACTGACTGGCAAGGTCCCTTCCAACTAGTAATATTGGTGGATGACAGCCCTGCTGTCCAACACCTGGACCTGACTACCCTACCATTGAGATGTGGCACTCTGAGAGAAGATATTGGCACTGAGACACTAGGAGTGAGCATGGGATACAGTGGACGGCCAGCAGTGTATGACAGCAGTGGCATGAGAAAGGGAGGCAGGTATGACACTTGTGGGAAGCCTGATGAGTCAGAAGTAACTTGCCTAAGGTTGGAGCCAGGACCACGGCCCTGTAGACCAGGACACGCTATTTGGAGGGTCATCCTGGCCTCCACAGCAGGGCAGCAATACCCAGGGAGGACAGCAAGCTCAGGATCCATCTGTGCTTGGAGCCAAAGCTTCCTCAGGTGCTGTGAGCTCTGTTCAGTAGTGTCATTTGGGCCCTGCAGACTGATGAGTATTTTCCTGGTCACCTCATCCTCAAGAGGAGCACCTGTGATGGGAACCAGGCCACAGGCTAATAACAGGGAGGGAACACCAAGTGGTCATAGCCGTGCCTTCTCCATCTCTCCATCACCACCATCCCTGTCCTCCCTAGACCCCAGGGCCAGCCCTTCGTGATTGTTTCCCTGCAGTCCCTCCAGTTCTCTGCCTGAAGTTCCGTCTGCTGGGGCTTATCCATAGTGAAGGTTACTAGCCCTTGCAAAGGCCAAGAGAAGGTGCGACCCTAAGGGACACTATTCATCTGTCCCCTCTCCCTGACCCTCCTGTGCTCAGCTTCCTGCTCAAAAGAATTTCTATGCAAAGCCTCCTTGTGGTAGCCCCATGTGGCCCAGCCAGTCTGAGGAGGCCGCCACTCTGCTCAGGTCCCCAGTGACTCTGAAAGTAAAGGGACATTCAACACTGGGGTCCCACTGGCAGGACCATCCCCCACAGTAGCAAGCACATGACTGGCTCAGTGAAAGTTTAAGTGCACTTGCATGTGGCCAGTATGAACTGGAGCAGAACAGCTGGGGGCGGATGATGGGGGCTGGAGGCCCATGCAGGGGTTTCCCAAAAGAATTAGGCTCAGGTGCCTTTCAGCAGCAGCTTCTTCCCCCAAAGGGGTACGATGGGTGTTTGTGGGTTCTTAGGGCAGCAAGGAGCCTCATCTGTGCCTATGACCAAGCGGCCAGCTTGGAGATAATGGTTCATTTTCCCCACTAGGAGCTAAGAGGTTTGGGAGCCACAGTCCTCAGGCTGTGGCCCCTTTCTAGGGTGTGGGGTCAGAGAGAGCAGGTGGTCCCATGAGACTGAGCCCTTTGTCCTGCTGCACTGTGAGCCCTGGGGTGTAGCCAGAGCTTCTCAAGTGTTGAGCTGTCACATCTTCATAAGGGTGGCCTGCCCGGGCACTGACCTGTTCCTGCCAATGTGGACTGACCACTTGTGCCCGCCCTTGACACTTGGCAGAGGGAAGCTCCGTCTCTGTATGCTGAGGAGACAGCAAGGGAAGAGCAAAGGTTGGAGACATTATCACACATTCTCAGTGTCTTTAGGCAAGTCTTGAGCTTTAGTTTCCTTGTCTGTAAATGGACGTAGCAATGCCCTCGGAGTGCTAAGTGCAGACACAAGTAGCACGCGTATGCAATAGTGTGGCTCTTACCAGGCCCTCAGCCGTAGTGGGATTGTTTTCATGGCCCTGGAAGAGGACAGGAGAAAAGGCAGTCCTTCACACGCACACACCCCTGTGTGATACGCTGCTGCTTGGGTGACTCTCACCGTGGATGTGTGGCCAGGTAGAGAAATGGAGGTCTAAAAGAGGAAGAAAAAAATGAGGCCCGTTCCTTCTGGCCCTGTTTCCCTCAGAACCTCAACCTCAGCAAAGCTTTACAAAGTTATTTCCAGCCAGGTGTGTTGGCGCACACGTGTAATCCCAGCACTCAGGAGGCTGAGGCTGGACACTGCTGTGAGTTCGGGGCCAGCTTGGGCTACCTAGTGAGATTCTGTCTTGAAAAAGTTACTCCCTTGGTCAGTTTTCCTCTCTTTCACATTTTCATAAGAGACTTGGCCAAAGGACATCTCAAGTTCATCTCTAAAGCGTGGCCAGGTTTATACTGAGTGGGGTGACTCAAATCCCAGCCACAGGGAGCACCCCAATGCCACCTCCTTGGACACCTGCTTGGCTGTGCCTCTAATCATGTATGTGTGTATTTTATGCATGTTGTGTGTGTGTGTGTGTGTGTGTGTGTGAGTGTGTGAGTCTGAGGTGTATTCTGGGCATATCAGGATGTATACGTGTTTAGAGGAGTGTGTAGGAGCTTGCTTGTGTGCCTTGCCACCTAGGGGAGCGGGAAGAAGTGAGCTTATCTTGATCCTCTCTGCTGCTAGAAGGAACATCTAGGCGGGCTGGGTCCAGGGTCCAGGGCCCTATCCAGGCCTTCAGAGCGGGGCCTGGGGGGCTGATTGTGTTCTCTGTGTTAAGCAGGGCTCAGTAGTCAGGCTGATAACTCAGCAGCTGACCCTCACTCCTCCCTGCCCTTTTGCTCTCTCTAGCACCTGGCTTATTCTTTGGCACACAACAAGCACTCAATAAATGTATGCCGAGAATGACTCAACTTTTTCTCCCTCTATCCTACCTGGGTCTCTCACTGCCTCTGACAATCTTCTGCCAGAACTGTGCTGTCCGAGCCCCAGCCCCAGATTAGGCTGCATTCACCAGTTTGGACTTCTCCGCTGCCCCCAGAAGACATGCAGTGCAGATCGGGGTGAGCATGAGCGGCCTGCAGTGCTAGAAGGCCCAGGCTGCTGCAGAGTCCAGGTCCAAAGGCGGTTCCCCCTGCCCTTCCTACTCCAGGATTCTCACCAGGTGACCACCTCCCATCTCCCACTTGGGACCCAGGAGAAGGAAGTGAACACGGGGCAGAGCCACAGTAAACCAGGAGGGGACGAGCTCCCTGCTGTCCTGCCTGAGGCCTGGCATCTGATCCTATGGGTTCTGGAGACATGAGGCACAGGGGAAGGTGAGGATAGTGCAGTGTTTGCGGACCCTGCAAGCCAGTAGACAGCCACTAGGCACGGTGGCCCTTCCTTGTCACACCTGCAAACTCAAGCTGAGCTCCACCACATCCTTTGTTGTGATCTTTCATCACCCTAACTTTGATAGACCACACAGAAAAATATTTCCCCAATGTAAGGGAGCCATTGCCTAAGCTCTGCAGTCATACATGCAGCTCGACATTGGCCTCCGCGTCAGGGATGCAAGGGGACTAGGCTGGGACCTGGAGAACACAGATCCCGTCGAAGGGGACAGCCTCAACGAGCTCTGGCCAACTGCTGCCCTGTGGAGATGAGCCCTGTGTGGCCAGATCTTCTAATTTTTATTTTTATTTTTTCCAAGAAAAGCTGAAAATCCAGAGCTCTACATATAATATCCCCCTTTCAAATGTCAGCTCAAAAATATATTTTTTCAGAAAATATCACAGCTGCTCAAAACGTTTAACCCTGTGTTGGTCAAACAGTACAGGAAATAGGGAGCCGGGTGTGGTGGCGCACACCTGTAATCCCAGCGCTCGGGAGACTGAGGCAGGAGGATTGGTGTGAGTTCGAGACCAGCCTGGGCTACAAAAGTGAGCTTAAGGCCAGCCTGAACTGCATAGTGAGACCCTGTCTCAAAAAGAAAAAAAAAATACAGGAAATAGGAAGAGAAGCCACAGGGAGGGCCTTCTGTGGCCAGCAGGGGCCCTGCCCTTTGCGCCCCGTACATGTCACACTTGTGTCTCTTCTTCCTTACACTGTGGCCCTGCATGGCGGGGGCCCTTTCTGCTTCAGTCTTCTCTGGCCTGGCTCATAGCCAGTGTTGCTGAGGGAACAAGTGGGTAGTTAGCTAAGTGGCGCACAGTCCCCATTCGGGGACAAGGGCTTGTCGGAGGACCTCTGAGGAAAGCCAGCTCGCCCTCACCAAACAGGCCAGGCTGACTCCTGTGCCTGGGGGGAGGAACTGGGCAGCAGGGTCCCACATCGCTCTGTTCTTTTTCTGGTGCTTCCACATAGGAATGAATGTCCCTTGGAGCCCTGATGTATCCCCTACTTTAGTTGTCATTCTGCCTCCCTGCCTGGGATGGTGCCTGGCATGGAATAGCTGCTCAGTAAATAGTCTACAAATAAAATGTAGAGACAAACAGAAATAAACAGAAAAGAGCCTGAAATAGACAAGAGGCTGGGAGAGGAACAGGCTTTCAGCAGCCAGGAAAGGACAGAGCAGAAGATGGAAAGAGTGAAACACAGTCTCCCTGAGATATGCAGAGATGGATTACAAGTGTGGCTGTACCCAAGGTGGCAGCAGGGGCCGGCCAGCCAGGACAGACTACAGGGCCTGGAACCTGAAGCTTCACACAAAGCTGGGGGTGGCAGCGTCACAAAGGATGCATAGGTTGAAGGCATGCTGTCCAGAGTAGCGTAATGAAGAATGAGCTCATGATGCGTAGGGGTAGGGGGAACAGAAAGAGAAGGGTCTAGAAAGAGGAGGTAAGAGAGTAAAGACAGGGCTGGGGAGATAACTTGGTGGTCTAAGTGCCTGCCTGGCAAGTGTGAGGACTCAAGTTCGAACACTGGTAACACATGCCGTTCAGCCCAGAATGCTGTGAAACCAGGTGTGGTGGCACATGCCTGTAATCCCAGCACTGGGGAAGCTGAGCCAGGAGGATCACTATGTCTCTGAGCTATCTAGAAAAACCCTGTACCAAATACACAAAATTAAAAATGAAGAGTAGGATATTTATATTATATTATCTTTAAAGAGGGTCTCACCATGCAGTTCAGGCTGGACTTGAGCTCACCTTTGAGGCTAGTGCTGGTCTTGAACTTGCAATGATCCTCCTGCTTCAGCCCTCCAAGTGCTGAGATTACAGGCATGCACCACCATACCTGGCCTAAGAGTAGAGCATATTTATTGGAGGAAGGACTTTAGTTTTTTATGAGAGTTTTATAGAGAAAAATCACGAGGCAAGGCAAGTCTAAAGTAAGACAATGGGAGGCAGGCGTGGTGGCACACGCCTATAATCCCAGCACTTGGGAGGCTGAGGCAGGAGGATCATGAGGTGTGAGTTTGAGACCAGCCTGGGCTACAAAAGTGAGCTCAAGGCCAGCCTGAACTGCATAGCAAGACCTTGTCTCAAAAAGACAAAAAAAAAAAAAAAAAAAAAAAAAAAAAAA